>JXCR01148885.1:133523-144815 GCA_002079205.1 Phalaenopsis hybrid cultivar
ACCTTCCAAAATTTTCTTAGGATTTTATAATCAATATACTAATTTCCATGATTATTTCAAGGAAATAATGTGAAATAACTTAAAAAATATGGATCTCTATATAGGAACCTCCTCTCACTTTGGAAAAATCAGAGAATAATTCCCCTTACAGAGGCTACAATATGTCAAAATTTCAAGCCAAGGTGATGTGTCAATATGCATGGAGAATCAAATAATTCAAAATAGTGTTTAATTAAGTATAAATAAAATATGAACCAAATGGACTTGAAAACTATTCCACATTAATCTCCTCTGTTCACTGAATAAGAGGGTATTTTTATTTTATTTTTGTGATTTTTCTACATAAAGTTATGTTTTTTCTAAGTTAAGGGTATTTAAATAAATAGGAAAAAGCCCTATTTATCTATTTAAACAGCGTGAGTAGATCCTAGGCAATCCAAAGGCATGTGTGTTTAGGGTATTTAAATAAATAGGAAAAAGCCCTGATTATCTATTTAAACAGCGCGTGCTGACTAGATCCTAGGCAGCTCCGAAGGCATGCGTGGCGCACTCTGGTTGGACGTCGTCGTCCATGTAGCTGCTGACTCGGCCCTGTTTATGTCCCCAAGCGCTGTCCGACTAAATCTTTCCCGTCCATTTGATACACGCTTGATCGAACGGCTCCCCATCATCGTCCCCGATGGAATGATCACGTTCCCGTCCACACTAAAACCTTAATATCTTGGCCTAGACTCAACCAAATCACTTCGGGTTTGATCCTATGGACTCGTCTAAGTGAGACGAACATAATCTATACTGCTAAGGTACCATGAAATCAAGCTTAAGTAAATGAAGAATCAAAATAAGCTCAGGAGGAGGAGTTTTATACCTTTGCTCTGAGAAGGGAGCGGTTAAGATGACATGAAATCAAGCTTAAGTAAATGGAGAATCAAAATAAGCTCGGGAGGAGGAAATTAATATACCATGAAATCAAGCCTAAGTAAATGGAGAATCAAAATAAGCTCGGGAGGAGGAATTAATGTACCATGAAATCAAGCTTAAGTAAATGGAGAATCAAAAGAAGCTCGGGAGGAGGAGGAGTTTGAGGCCATAAAATCAAGCTTAAATAAATGGAGAATCAAAATAAGCTCGGGATAATGGGGAGTTTTATAGCCATGAAATTAAGCCATTGTAAATGGAGAGCTCGTAAAGGCTCGGGAGAGTGAGTGAGGGGTTTTGATCCTATGGACTCGTCTAAGTGAGACGAACATATCTATACGGTTAAGAGGCCATAAAAGTAAGCCATTACAAATGGAGAGCTTGTAAAGGCTCGGGAGAGTGAGTGAGGTTATACCTTTGCTGTAAATGGAGAATCAAAATAAGCTCGGGAGAAGGAGAAGTTTTATACCTTTTCTCTAAGAAGGGAGGCTTCGATCGTCTAAGTGAGGCGAACATAATCTATACTGCTAAGGTACCATGAAATCAAGCTTAAGTAAATGAAGAATCAAAATAAGCTCAGGAGGAGGAGTTTTATACCTTTGCTCTGAGAAGGGAGCGGTTAAGATGACATGAAATCAAGCTTAAGTAAATGGAGAATCAAAATAAGCTCGGGAGGAGGAAATTAATATACCATGAAATCAAGCCTAAGTAAATGGAGAATCAAAATAAGCTCGGGAGGAGGAATTAATGTACCATGAAATCAAGCTTAAGTAAATGGAGAATCAAAAGAAGCTCGGGAGGAGGAGGAGTTTGAGGCCATAAAATCAAGCTTAAATAAATGGAGAATCAAAATAAGCTCGGGATAATGGGGAGTTTTATAGCCATGAAATTAAGCCATTGTAAATGGAGAGCTCGTAAAGGCTCGGGAGAGTGAGTGAGGCGCCATGAAATCAAGCTTAAGTAAATGGAGAATCAAAATAAGCTCGGGAGGAGGAGGGGTTTTGCCTTTGCTCTGAGAAGGGAGGCTTCGATCAGATGTGCTCGGCACATTCGTTGGGGTCCAAGGAGGCTAGGGATTAAGTCCCTAGTCTTGGTGTAATGCCTAGGTATGAATTCGATCACGGCCGGATTTGGGTGTTAGCCTAGAGCTATGGTAGAGGCTCTGTGGAAGGGGGATTTGATGAGGCTTTGGCTTCTTTCACTCTTGTGAAGGTGTGGGCACAAATAATTGAAGTTCGGTGGAGTGTGGAGGTATATTGGGCTCTGTCCTGGTTTCTGACAGGGTTTCGAGCTCAAAATTGGGCTCCGACAATGGGAATGGGTGAGGAAAAATGGTTGGAATGCACTGAGGGGATCTTAGGGAAGCTCTGTGTAAAGTTTGGAGAGACCTCTCTAAGGAAATTCTAGCATCCCTCCCATGGCCGTGGAAGGTGAGTTCTTATAAAAATGGCCATGTGGTGGCTCCCATGGCATAAGTTTGGGTGCATTGTGGTGCTTAGGTGGAGGGCAGAGGAGCTCTTCAATTTAATTATGAGCTGGCCTCTAAGAGTTCCATGGGAGTGGCTCTCGATTTTGGGTTTTTCCGGCCACTAGGCTAGGTGGCCGGCCACGGGGAGGTGGCTAGGAGCTCAGGAAACCCAGAGGAATCTATCACAGCAATTTAATGCAAATGTGCTTGGATTTGGCAAAGATATCTTAAGCATGTGCATTTTTGGAAATAAGATCCCTTAATTTGGGGGACCTTTGGTCCATGGCTTGGTTTAGGTGGTTTCATGGTGTTTGGACTGGTCACTAAGTCCAACTAATGGCTGTGGTGGAGTTAATTTGGTGGCTTTAGGGTGGTTAGGTCACATTTAGTGCATGGGTCCAAGTGGGTGCAAATGACCAAAACTTGGGTTTGGGCTAGATTAGCCATGTCAATTGGCCCAATTAATTATTGCATTTGGTGTAGAAAATTTTAAGGAAAAACTTTGGTGAAGGATGGAAGTGGTTTTGAGCTCAATTAGAGGGTCAATTTGAGGGAATTTTGAATTTTAATCAATTTGGTCATGTTGGGCTAGGCTTGGGTCTAGCTTGGGTTAGCCTTGGGCTAAGTCCAAATTGATTATTGTAAATGGTCAATAGGGACATCATGAAGAGTTTTCAACATGAATTGGATGCCAATTTGGAGGTTAAGGCAATCAATTAGGTGAAAGTTAGGGACTTAGCCAAATTGGGATTTAGGCCAAAATCAAATGGATTTGAGGCTTCAGCAAGGCCAATTGATGGTTGATTTTGAAGTATAGGAATGTTAGAAAGATTTTTCAACATCAATTGAGGCCAATTGACTAGGCTATGGGTTCAATTTGGTGAGATTAAGTCATATGGTCAAAACTAGGGTTTTGGCCCAAATCAAAATTGGGCTCAAATCATGGACCAATTGAGCTTGTATTTGGTTTAGTTTGGTCATATAAAAAGTGAATTTGAGTTTAGGATTGGAATTTGGGTCAATTGAGATCAAATTGATGGATATTTGAGATGGATTTGGGGAAATTTGAGTCTTTAAAGGGCAATTTGGGGATTTTGGTTAAAGATGGTCAAATTAGCCAAATTGGGTCATATGGTAGTTAAGAGAAATGAAATTAGGAATATTTGGGATTTATTGGGATTTTCTGGGAATTTTTGGAATTTTTAGCCCAAGAGGGGTATTTTGGTAATTTGGGGTTGCTTTAAGGGTAAAAGGCCAAGATAGGTATTTTGATAGATTTGAGGTACCAATCATCACCAATAAGCCATATACCAAAGGAAACCCCATTTTGGGTCCTCTACATAGTAGTCTTAGCTAAACCATAGCCATAGGGCTAGTAGATTTAGGGGACCATCAACATGAGTATCCCAAAAGATCAAGGGATCTAGGTTAGAAATTTGAGCTCAGGGTTGTGAGTGATTGTGAGTGCAGATGAGTGTAGTGAGTGCCTTAGCTCCAGACCAACACCCAAGGTCAACCCTAAGGTCCAGCAATCTTAGAGGTGACTCATCCTGAGTTTCCCCCACAGTGACCCCACCTACTAAGTACATAGAGGTTGGGAGCAATATTGGAAACTCCAGGTTGAGTAAAGAAGAGGGTAGAATTTCTAATGGTGAGGGTTCCAAGTCTAGTTTTCGAGAAATAGTCAACAAGAAAATTCCTATGGTTAGACCTTAGGCTACTAAAGAGGAAAAAACTAAACCTCAACCAAAAATGAGGTCAACAGTTTCCCCACATGTGCAAATGACGCCTTCACATCCTCTGAAAGAACATGGTGCACACTAGGTGCTCACCCGAGCAAGTAATGAAGTTATTATCTTATGACACCACTCCAAAATGCAATAGGTAAGGTGATCTGTGTGTCCCCACTGAAGCAATTCATGCCTTCACGTCCTTTGAAATTACTTGGTGCACAGTAGGTGCTCACCGGAGCAAGTCATGACTTCATGGTCTTTGAATTTATTTAGTGCATTGTGTATGCCTGCCAATGTGAGTCTTGACTTTTTAGCCTCTAAATTTGCTTCACACATCACGTGCACCTATTTAAACATGCATAAATCTCACCAAGCATGAGTCAAGCTACGTAGCCTCTAAACACATTTGGTGTGTGAATTTTTCTACCCACCTTATGTGGCAATGTCTTGTATTTCCATGGATTTATCTCTATGTGTTGTATGTGCCTGATTGATTGTGTAGAACAATACATTGTATAATTGTCTGCTATTTGTTTGTATGTATGACCATGTAGCTTGCCTTGCATCAACATCTAAGAACTCTTTGTGTTATTCATGAGTAAGTGCACCCATGTGTTTAATGTTGAAAGCTTGCCACTTGGTGATCATCCTTAGCTTAGTAGGGTGTTCATAACATACTTAGTCATCATGTATTATGCATCAAGATATGCTTTACTAGCTTGTCTCAATGGCAAACCATACCCTCTAGAAGAGTGACTTGATGTGGATGTTAAAGAAGTAACGAGCATTGCTCACGAGCACATTTCAGCGAGCAATACGAGTTATCGCAATAGTACCATCGTGTGTATGTCGTGATAAGGATTCAAGGGATATAATAGGTGCCATTTGGGCTCTTTCCTTCCATAGAACATATATTAAAATATAAATAAATTATATATATTTCTAATTTACTTGTATGCATCATAAATTTAAAAATCTATCTCAAAATTACTGAAATTCATAGCTTAGACCATACATGAGGTCATTTATTAAAGCTTTTGCTACTGTATTTATTGGTAGCTCTTAGAATCCTTGGATCCTCAAGATAGGGTCAGAGATGGTGACCCCGTCAGAACATATGCTAGCCCTTGCCCACATATTAAGCACACTTAGGTGTTGTGATTAGAACACCATATGCTAGATGGCTTGCTAGGCTAGGGCTAGGATGTTGGGTAGCCTTTTAGATGCCATGCTACAGTTCCCTTGGTTCGTGCCCTAAAAAAGCATCAATTGATTAATGCTCTTAGCTTTTACCAGGCTTGAGCTTTTCGCACAAGTATAGTAGGGTGTTTCCTTGCAATGGATCCATACTCGGTAAAAAGGGAGGTGATAAAATGATTTTCGGCTAATACTTTTTTGTAAGTTTGTGTTGTGCCCTTTTCAGGGGATTAGTTCATTACATTACATGATATAACATGTGCTAATAGTTTTTTTATCTAATCTCTTTTTGGACATACATTCTTTGTGCTATTCATGCGAAGATTATCTTATGAAAGTTATCCACATTTTTTAAATTTTTTTTTCTGCCCATCGTATTTATTTTAATTTTGATTGCTCTCTTCTTATGCATCATTTTTATGATTCTAAGGAAAGACTTATTTGGAAAGAAAAATATAGAACAAAAATAGAAGTTAGCGGCTCTAAAACAAAATACAAAAAAAAAGAAAGTATTCTCATGAGAATCGTCAAATCTTGAATTTTTATTAAGGCTTTGTATTCAGTTTTATTAGTTTTACATGGCTCCAGCAAGTGATAGGAGAATCTCAACATCCCTTACTCTAGAGTGATGAAGATTAATTTGACTCTTGTTTTGGCAGGCATGATTAATTGTGTTTCTTTGTCCTTCTATGTTGAGGAATCTCGATCGAAGTATTTCTCTCATTGTTGAGCATAGGGATCTTCCATGTTCAATATTTCTTCATCAAATAACTCTTCATTGAGTAGACACTTTGTGGTAAAGAATGTGCCACTAGGAAGTCTGTCAGAATCTATCCTTTGATGATGCATAAGGGTACAAAAGTTATGTCAAATTAGAGCAATATCATTTATTATCTTGCTAACCTCTCAAAAAGCTTATGTTGAGTCATTAGTATCACAACAGATTGATTTTTAAGATTAGGCTCACGATATGAGAAAGCACAAAATGCTATAGCTTTTGAGCATTAAAGGTTAATGCTAGGAAATGCTTCTCAATCATAGGATACTTTATTTTTTTTTGGGATTAGATGATGACTCAAACAATAAAAAGAATTTTCCTTACCTTCATCATTGACTTAAGTTAACAGGGCTCTGATAGAGTTATCTAAAGTTGTAATATAATGGATCAAAGGCTTAACTAAAATCAAGGCTGCTAAAATAACATATTTCATCAAATATTGTCTAGTGATTTCAAAAGCCTGTTGACATTTATCATTCCAAATAAATTTGCCATCTTGTTTTGTCAACGCAGCAAATTGCTAGCACTAAACAAAAGATTTAGGTATTGAAAGTCTTACATATGCCAGATTTCCTTTGAAAGATAATAATTGAGTCAAATTCCTTGCTTGTGGCATATCTAAGATAGCCTTAATATTTAGAGGGTCAATTTCAATTCCACAATGTCAACAATGATATCTAAAAACTTTTCTGAGGTGACTCCAAAGATGCACTTTATGAGATTCATTTTAGGATTAAATTAATGCCATCGTTTGACGTAATTCTCAAATCATACAAATTGTCATTTTTTGTCTGCTCTTCATGACTAGGTAATCCACGTAACACTTAACCTAGTTGTAAATGAATTATTTGAAAATCCTTATTATAGCCAGCTGGTATGTCACACCAACAATCTTAAGTCCAAAGGACAATACCTCATAGTAATAAATCCTAATGGGTGTTCATAAGGATTTATTTCTTTCATATTCTAATAATATCTTCATTTTTTTTATCCCAATAATCTATCCAAGAATGACAAGATTGCATGTGATGATGCAATATATACCATCAATTCTGGAATTAGTAATAGAAAAGTGACTTTTGGATAGGCATTGCTGAGGACTTTAAAGCCAACACAAACTTTGATCTGACCATTTTTCTTTTTTACTCATACTATGTTAGCTAACCAGGTTGGTTATTTATCTTTACAATTGAAACTAGGGTCTATTAGTTTTGTTACTTTAGCTATAACTTGTTGATCAATTTACAAGTGCATCCTCCTTATAGCTTGCTTTACTAAAAGTGTAGTTGGATCCAACCCAAGCTTGTGTATTTTAAATTCCGAAGTTGACTTGGGCATATCATCATAGTTTCAGGCAAAGCAGTCTTTATGCTCTTGCAATAACTTGATCATTTTTTCTTCAACTTCTTTATTATGTTGTGAGGTGATGAATGTTTTTCATGGCTATTTGTTTATCCCCAAGTTTACTTCATTCAGCTCATCAAATAGGTTTTTAATCTTCTCTATTAATTCTAGTGATGCATCATCAAATGAATGGTCTTTGATGTTTTCTAGTGTTTCTAGATATTTTGTAACATGTTCTTTGGTGACAACTAGGCAATATTCTGCATCATCTTTGGGGCCAACTATACCAAATCCAATAACTTCTTTTAAAATAAAGGTTGTTTGATTATCCATAAATGTTTGAAGAGGTGAGATTTATCCTTCGACCACTTTTTTAGCTCAAAACCACATTGAATAAGCATTTGAATGCAAGGCAGATAACATTCAATAGGAAGTTCCATAAATTTCAAAAACATCTTTTCTTCTAACATTACATTTTTTTTAGAGTTAAAGGAAGAAGATCCAAAATGGAACGTATTAGGCTTTTTACCAACACAATGTACTCTTTTGCTCTCCATTCTCTTAGCTTTGTTAGAGAAAATTAGGATTTGGGTCATATTCTGTACATAATGATTGATTCTTTCATAAGTTGATTTGTACTTGCCCTTTTCTTTTTTTGCTTCTTTGAGAGAGATCTCAAATTATGGCTTTTCTTGAGTTATGACCATCACTCTTCTTTTCTTTCCTCTCTGTTTTTTTCCATTTCTTCTACACTTTCTACCCATCTCTCTAGAAAAAATTTTCTTTGGTGGAGTGTAATAGGTAGCATCTTCATGAATCCTAAATTTGTGTAACGAGATTGGTTGTTGGTCTCCTTTAGTATTTTTGTCCATCATGGTAGTACTTAACATATTAATGAGGTTATAAAGGAGACCATTCTATGTTTGTTCAGCCACTGACAACCTAACAGGGCATTAAAGGATGTTTTGAAATCTATGACATTGAATTTTTCCATTATCACTAAATAAAAAGATTTTTGTTGTACTATGATTAAACCTAGGGCTATTTCTACTTACTAGTTGAAGCTTCGTATCATCATCTTATTTGTTGTCCACCAATGGACATCACTATTTAAATAAGCTAGAGATATTAAATTCATAATATTGATAGAAGTACCTGGATCAACAAGTACCCTTAAAAGCGTGAATCTAATAAATGTCCATCGAGATGTATAATGGGCGGTGTTGACCTCACTTTTGGTTGAAGTCTAGAAATTTCTTTAGTAGCCTAGGTCTAGCCATAGGACTTTCCTACNTTAAATCCCAAATATTCTCAATCTTATTTCTTTCAATTACCACATGGCCTAATTTGGTCAATTTGGTCATCTTTAGCCAAAATACCCTCAAAATTACCAAAATTACTAAAATACCCTTGGTATCCTAAACTTTCCCAAAAACCTCCAAAATTACTCCAAATGTCCTCAAAACCCATTTGGACCGTTTAAAGCCTCAAACCCATTTAATTTTGGCCTAAATCCAAAATTCCCAAATTAGCCCCAATAAGGNCTTTGACCAAAACCCTCAATTTGGTCCTTAAAGGCTTAATTCAAAACCCTTTTTAACCCAAAATCCACCAAATTCACTACCAAATTGATTTCAAAATGACTTTCATCCTTCATGAAAGCTGTTCATCATGATGTTTTACACCAAACACAACAATCAACTCGGACTTAGCCCATGGCTAGCCCAAGTTTGACCCAAACTTAGCCCAACATGCTTCAAATGGGTCAAAAATAAAAAATCCACCAAATTAATTAACTAATTGACCTCAAAATGACTTTCACCCTTCATGAAAGTTGTTACTCAAGGTATCCTACACTAAATACAATATTCAATTGAGCCAAATAGCATGGCTAAACAAACCTAAACCCATTTTTGGTCATATTAGCCCATGATCAAAATATAATGAAAATCAAACTTAGTATTCCCAATCAAGCTTAAACTTAGCTAAACTCTAGACCTTAGAGTTAAGTTAAGTTAACCATGGGTTAGCCATGATATTTATCCCTTAGGTAAGTAATTTTTTTTTTAATAAAGGATAAGTTTCATGCAAATTACTCACTAACACTTGGTAATTTCCTATGGTGTCATTTTTCTTACTCATCATGAGCTTTATACTTCATCTCCAAGCATCCCAACTGATCTAACTCTATAAAAAAGCCATGGCCATGGCTATGGAAGAAGAGAGAGCTCACGACCAAACAAGGAAGAACCACCATAAACCTCCTCCAAAATATCCAAAATTCTTCTCCAAGCACAGAGAAGAAGGGCTCCACCATTAATTGCCCTCAAAGCCTCTTCTATAAGTTCAATTTTGAGCTCAAAATCGAGCTCAAAATCAGGGCACTGCTCTAAACTACAACAAAATCAAATTAACCTTGCACACACCTTCACAAAGCCTAAAGAAGAAGCTTCCCCATCAAACCCCATACCCCAAGCCTTCATTTGTTGTGGAGGATAAGGTCGAACCCCATTTTTGGGATTTCTAAACATTCAAAGGAACTCCAATTGGTGCTTAGAGAAGCTTCGTTGGACCTCAACAAACATTCTACAAGCTCAAAGGAACTCTAATTGGTGCTTAGAGAAGCTTCGTTGGACCTCAAAAACATTTCACAAGCATCCAATTGAGGCCACACCTCTTGGAGAAAGTTATAGACCATTTTCCCTAAATTTGAGCTCGGTTTCACATATTGTGAAGAAAACTTACAAATCATGCTTGATTAACCGTATGGATGTGTAGAGCTAGGTCAGAGACTACGATTTAAAAAAAAATTCATGTAAATCGGTTGAGAATCGAGTGAGATATTAATGTTTGAAGGTGGACGGCTCTCGGGATGAACTAGACAGAGACGAAGGCTGTGAACCGTCCGATCGCACGTGTATCGATTGGACGGTCCTGATCGCGTCGGACAGAGATCCCGTATATGCACAGCGCGCTGAGTCAGCGCTGACGCCGATGGCGGCGGCAAACCAGAGCGCGACACGTGGCATTTCCGAACCGCCCATGATCCATTCAGCGTGTGGGTTTAAGTAGAAAATTATGGGATTTAAAAAATTTAGAAAATACCCCTAAACTTCAAAAATTTATAACTTTTCTTAGAAAACTCATAAAAATAAAATAAAAATACCCTCTTGCTTAGTGAACAGAGGAGAATCATATGGAATTATTTTCAAATTAAATTGATGCATAAATTATTTTTAAAAAATGAATTAGGGTTAGAGGTTTTTCAATTCTCCATTCATATTGGATTATCACCTTGACCCCAAATTTTTATATATTGTAGCCTCTGTCTAGTTGCACAATTTGAGCATTTTTCCAAAGACATAGAAGATCTCTGTTAATTTTCTAAGTTTTTATGCCTTTTCTATTCAAATAATTATAGAAAATTGTATGTGGCTTAGAAAATTCTACAAAAAATCATGTAAGTTCCCTATGGTCAGAGTAGTCTTAGGAAATAATTTCATGATTTTTAAAAATCAAAAAATCACTATTTTGAGCAAACCTTAATTTACTTAAAATATTTAATTTGAAGCACACAGAGATTAAAATCACATGTTTTTTGTTCTCCATTATGGCCCATGAGTCAGAAAACTTCAAGTCATTTGGAGATCATTTAATATTTTTAACTGATTTTTAAAAGTGACCATCAAATTTGAAACTTAAATGATTTTTAAAAATTAAAATATAACTCCAAAAATTATGAAACTTAGTTTTTTGAGTTCTCTGACATTAGGGGGATTTAATAAAAATAAAAATATATTTAAATTAAAAACTTGATTTTTAGGTTATTTTTAATTATTTTTAATAATTAAAAA
>JXCR01148885.1:147504-167163 GCA_002079205.1 Phalaenopsis hybrid cultivar
TAAACTATGAAAATTATGGGGTCAGTTTGACTTCATCTTTTTCAAAACTAAAATTTTTTAAAAACGTCCTTCCGAAGAGGGCAACGAGATTTCAATTCCGATGACCGACAGCTTCTTACGGGCAAACCCCACACCAAAAATAGTGCCGACATGTGGTTGTGATCAGTTATACCCAAAAATAGACCCTCAATGGTGAATGTGTTTTCAGATTTTCCTCTCAGCAAGCAAGCTTAATCTAAGGATCTATCAGGGATTTTATAAATGACTCATTCATTTTCATAGAAAGTATTAGATAATTGTAAATACTTAGTTTTGTAGATAGTTTCTTAAGATGGGCTGGGATGTTATAATCCACTTTATTTTACAGTTCCCCTAGCTTCTCTTGAACATGCATCTCTTGCACTGGTGTAATGAGTTCATCAGGTATAACCAACTATTTTCCTTTACCTTTTGCAGCTATCCTCGAAAGTAGAATCCTTCACCTTTAAAATGTTTTTTATTCGAAGTGATGGGATTCATTCTTCAACACTTATTTATGTATGAAACCACATTGAACAAACTTTTTAATACAAATAGATTCCATTCAACTGAAAGTTAAACTAATTCTTGAAATGTGCCTTCCTCGAGTAGTACATCTGATCTCAGAGATGAAACTTCATTGGCTTCGTACCAAAATCATGTGCTTCCTTAACCACCAAATCATATAATTTACTTTGAAAATTTTAGGTTTTGTTCTAAAATTGTACATGGTGATTTATCCTTATACAAAAATTTGTATTTGTCATAATCTTCCTTCTCCACATATATTTCAAATTCTAGCATAATTCAGTAAATCATCATTATTCTTTTCCTTTTCTTCTCTTCTCCTGAGCTGGACTTCAGGTCAATATTGACTATCCACGTTTCTTTTTTATTAATTTATTTTGTTTTCAAATCTTTGTCCAAGGCCTTTTCATTGATCTTTGCCTCAAGTTCTGCAATAATTTCCACCTTCTCTTTGTAATTGATGAATAACAAAAGTTCTATTTTGCTTTCTTTTCAATTTCTTTATAATTTTCTCTACTGTTAACAATATTTGATACAATATTTTTATGGAATATAATATGCTTTCTTGGAGCATGAATAATGTATTTTTGTATTTCCCCACTTCATGAATTCAAAATAGTTGTAGATCTCCTTTGATATAGTATTTTTGTCCTACATACATATATTCTATGAAAATATGTAACAACAAAAGAACCATTTTGTCCTCATGAATCCATCTTCGAACCCAACCAAAAAAAATAGTATTTTTAAATCTATGATGTGTAATTTTATGGTTGATACCAATCTTCAATCGTCAACTGTAGTGTTAGTTTAAAAAGAGCTCTTTATCCCTTCTGTTTGAAACCACATAACAACATTTTATCAATGGTCAACCTACAGGGATCGACATCAAGATAAGCTAGAGTCTTTAGACTCATTATGTGTATAGAAGCACCCATATCAACAAGTATCCTTGAAAACATGAACTGGTCCATGTTCACTAAATTGTATAGCAGACAAATGTGATTGGATGTTCCTTTTTCTTTTAATGAACTAAACTCATCTAACAAAGTATCAACCAATTGAGCTAAGAAGATCTAAAGATGTATTATGGCTTTTACTATTGTCTCCCTCATCTCCTTAGAATGGATCAAATTATCGTAAATGTTGAGTTTAGCTAGTAGTTTCTTCAAATGGGCTTAAACATTATACTATTCTTCAATTTGTGATTCTTTAGGTTCTTCCTCAACTTGCATTTCTTGCACCTATGGAACTCATTTATTTAAAATAGTTACTTGCTTTGATTTGTTTCTTGGCACAATATTGATCAAAAATACTTTTCAACTTTGCAATTTCACATCCACTTTATATTAAAAACTTGAAATTACAACTAAAATAACTTATTATGTATCAACAGTAGAGGGATTTTTTAAAAATGGGTCACAATCCTATAATTATGACTAAACCAATATTGTTATTCTATAAAACTCAAATAAAGAGCATCACCATAATAGTCATCATTTATGCCCTATATTGATTTATCAAGATTATGTATAGTTCATGAATTTACATGAATATTAAAATTGAGATTGTAATTAGTTCGAATTTTTTTCATAATTTTCATCATTAAACATAGACAAAAACATAAATACAATCACCATTCATAGTATTAAAATTCCTGGAGAAATAAAGAAAAAATCATATAGAGTCAGTAGATTGAGAAATTTCTTCATTTTTTCTGCAACAACAAATCTAGAAAAGCAAGCAATCCCTACTATATCTTCACTAGCTTCAAACTTTTTATCCACCTCCTTTTTCATCTACTTCATCAGTTACACCAACTGATTTTCTTTAGGTATAATTTATTAAACTATCGTTACAAGCTTCTTTATTTGAGCAGATGCATGAACTGCGAAAGTCTCAATCTTGTTAAGGATCACTTATAATTACTTGGAGTAGACTATGCTCCAACCATCTTCATTCTCAAATAGGTTGAACAAAACTATCATATCAACAAAAATAACAAAACCCATCACTTCATCTACCAAATATTTAATCAATATAATGATGATACCACTCATAAAATTTGGCTCCAGCCAATCCTTGAAGATGTAACAATATTATACGTTCTTGTTAATCATCCTATGGAAAAGGAAATATTTCAAATGCTCCTTCTTTCAAACCTTTTTAGGTTTCTTTGGTTCTTGCAGTTCAAACTCTATTTTCATAATCATGTTGTAGAGCATCTTCCCAATATGTTTTGTCTTGAAGGAATATGTCTTAATTTTATTATCATCTATATTAAGACGTACCATTCCATATGATAAAATACCTTATGTTGGGATTACTATTGATCATATTACGATTATTGAAAAACATAAGTGACAATAGGGGTCCTAGACAAAACATGGCATAAATACTTGATGGTTAAACATTTGTGATGATGTCAATAGCTTGTCATGGTCCCAGATGAATCTTGGTATAAACATTTGGTGGCAAAACATGTGTGGTAGCAGAAACAAATGGACGAGTCCCCAAGCGTAGGTTGGTCAAATCACTTAAAGGGTAAACATCCACAATCCTTATCTTCTTAAGAAAGTCATAAGAAAGGCTATGAATGCCAATGATTTATTCTTTTCCTTCATAAAATTTTCAACTTCATTTCATGGGACACATTACAACCAATCATCCTAAGGATAACAAGCAAAATTAATTTCTCCCTTTGATTTGGCTTTTCAAACACAACACAAATTCTAGAAAAGGTCATTTTCTTCTTTTTTACTAGGGTATTGTCATATCAAAACAAGTTTGGTGGACTAACAATAACTTTCCATACATTCACTTTTCCTTGTACAATAGATAGATGATAAAACCTATTACCTTACAAAAAAGGAGATGTCTCAGAAATCATAAAATTGTTTTTACAATCATTCGCTATTAGTTTAATAGAACATTATAGTTTATTTATTCTCCACTTTGAAAGACTTTTCTATTAATATTTTTCTTTTATGTCCAAGTCAATGATGTAGATATTATGCTAGATACAATCATAAAAGTAGACAGAGGAATTTCATATTCCATCATATTAATATCTTCAACAACAATAAAACTGACTTCATTTTTAGTTTTTCTATTTTCAACAACATTTAGAAAGATTAATTTTCTTGGACTTGGACACTTTACAAGCAATTTCTTTGGTAGTACTGAGAATTTCTTCTTAGTGATGAAGTTAAATTCCATTTTTATATTCTTCCCTACTGGGTTCTCAAAATTCTTAAAAGGAAAAGCAAGGTTGTGATAAGTCATCGCCATGCCTAAAAACCCATGCCAAACTTAATCAAAACTTTTTTCTACAAAGCTTTCTTGCCAACCATCAATTTCAAATCGAACACGTACGAATAATTCAACTTCAGAAAACTCCCTTTTAAAAGTTGAAAAGTTGAAACAATAAGCTTAATACTTCATACTAGACCTAGTGGTTCCAAAATGGAAGCAAACTTCATAGCTCATTTGATGTACCTAGAAGTTGTAAAAATCAACTAGTTTTTTGAATTTTGATTTTCTTAAAATGTTATATAAGTTTTAAAATTTATTCGATGGTTAAAACTTAATAAATATTAAATTTTTAAAGTTATTATAATTAGGTAAACATAGGAGAAATGAAATTTTCTTTGAGAATGTATCGCGAAGGATGGACTAGTTTCTAGATTAGTGAAAGCAAGATTGATAACAAGCTCTTTCTTTAGTAAAATAATTAATTTTTATTGGTGGTTCAATAAGTGTAAACTTTTTTAGATTATTAAATCAACCAACTCAATAGTTTTTAAACATCTTATTCTTGAATCAATAAACTAATGTTAGCAATACATATCAGATACACCAAAATAATATGTTGTTTTAAGTATACATTTTATGCTTGTTTTAGGTGATATTGTACTTTAAAGAAGGGTATTTTCTTGTTTTTTTGTAGATATATCAATTTTAGGTATTTGGAGCAAAATTAGCAAAAAGGACAAATTTTGAAGCCAAAATATCAAATTTTGGGAATTTTGGCTTCTGTTGCGCCAGATTGGAGCCAGAAATGCCATTTTACAGAGAGTTGGAGCTTGATGCACCAGATTGGCGCCAAAATCATCCTTTTACAGAGATCTTGCACTAGAAAAGCCAGCTTGGGTGCCTGAAGTACCAAAACCTAGAATAACACGTTCTTAAGCAAGTTGGTGCTAAATGCGCCAGAACCAGCACAAGATGCGCCAGTGATGACTTTTTGTTGATTAAGGCAGTTTAGAACAAATTTTGTGTGAATATCAAAAGGGACACTTGTTCTAAACACCCCTTGGAGTGATTCAATGCATCTAGACACTTTTAAAGGTTCTTTTATGAAGGGATATGTCTCTTGGATCAATGGACAAATCTTTTGAATTAAAAAGGGTTGACTTTTGATAGAATTTTGGAGGGAATTTTGAATTTTTTTTTGGAGGGAGGCAGCCTTTAATGAAAGAGAGGGAAGTCTGGGGATAGAGAAGAGTTTTTGGTGTGGCCTGTAAGGGAGGCGAAAGAGAGAGAGAGAAAAAATTTCAAGGGCTTGTAGATTTTCTTCAAGGATTGTAAGAGGAGAGTGAAGGTGAGAGATTTCTTCTTCATTACACTTCTAATTTTCTTCAATGATTGTAAGAGGAGAGGGAAGGTGAGAGATTTCTTCTTCATTACACTTCTAAGAGAGAATTGCACTTGTAAGGAGAGAAAGGCTTGAAGAGAACTTCAGAGGATTTTCTTGGGAAGTATTTTGAGATAAGTTGTGTCTTTTATTTTTTTTTTGTATTATAAACTTGTTTCTATATATGAAATTCTTGTTTTGTCAAATCCTTCTCATGAATTTTGAGTTGTCTTCTTTATCCTTCTCCATACTTTGACATAATCTTTTATGAAGAATTGATTTTATTTTATACAATTTTAAATTTCAATAATTTGTGATGATTTGAACTCCGATCTTCATTTACTTTTTGATCTCATTAATTGAATTGCTAAAATGTGTTGAGAAATACATGTTCTGAAAAGTCCATGAATTCTACAACAAGGTGAGAATCACATTTGATTTCATGGGAGAGGATGTCATCCATGGAATTGAGTGTCAATAAATGGGGAAACATACTTTGTTGGATGGAGAATTGGAGATTTTTAAGTGATATTAGAAATCTCAATTTGGTCCAGTTGATTAGAAACTAATGCAAGATTGTTAGCTCGTAGGTGACGGAGTAGTGGAAGCTCTAGAGTGGAAGCCGGTATGCTCATATCTTAACCACAGAATTAGGGACCAAACTCTAGATTAATCAATGTTCTTTATGCACTCAAAAAAGGGTAAGGAATATGATTTCTCCTATTTGGCACAAAACATTATATATATATATATATATATTTAAAAAGAAAGAGCTAAGCTATAGCTCCATACATGTTAATCTGAAAGTTGGATTACAAACTGAGTGAGCAGAACACTCATACCAAATTCATCCCCTCTAACTAACTAGATCATACAAGTAAGTATGTAAAAAAAGTTAGGGACCTATCTATGATAGATACAAAAAATGACCTAGTGTGAAAAACAAAACATCACCCCCTACAATTAATATATGGAATGAATAAACTATCCCCATGAAGAAGTATTTCAAGTTGAGTGGAAGGTATGGTCCCTACAGCAATTTCTTCATTATCCTTCCCCCTAGCTGCCAAGCTATGTGCAGGTGGTATTTCCTTCCTTTAAGATATGCTGGAAAATCACTTCAACATTGTATATATATATATATATATATATATATATATATATATATATATATATATATGACTACAAAACTGTTACAAGTTAGTAAAATAAGGGGGAGCCATATTATCTCCATTAAGAAGGAAAGATAGATGTGAGTTAATAGCATTCCCAACATAGCTCTGCTCAGTGTTTCTTCCCTGGGAGGCTAGCCAATGTGCAGGGCAGTTGCCCTCCCTAGGATGTATTTAAATTCCACCCTACAGTAGTGTAAAAGTGCAGTCAACTAGCTTTTCCACTTAAGTAGATTCCAAGGAGGATCTTCATCATTAAGAGAAATATTAATGCAAACAGTAGAGTCAGTTTCTACAATCAGAGGGCCCATATGACATTGATGTGCAATTCTGATAGCCCACTAAATAGCTCTAAAATTTTCCTCTAAAGCATCAAGGGCCACTATAGGAGCAATGAAATACAAGATAGGAGTGCCATGAGAGTTCCTAAAGATTCCCTGAATACTAGCATTACCTTTACAAAAACTGCAATCAGCGTTAACCTTCAGCCTACCATTAGTGGGGGGCTCCAAAAAATTAATATGTATTTAGGTGGATGAGAATTGGTCTTGGTTGGGGTCCAATTCTTGATAACATTTGGGAAGTGATGACACTTAANACTCAGTGTTTCTTCCTTGGGAGGCTAGCCAATGTGCAGGGCAGTTGCCCTCCCTATAGATGTATTTAAATTCCACCCTATAGTAGTGTAAAAGTGTAGTCAGTTGGCTTTTCCACTTAAGTAGATTCCAAGGAGGAGCTTCATCATTGAGCAAAATATTAATGCAAACACTAGAGTCAGTTTCTACAATCAGAGGGTCCTATGGCATTGATGTGCAATTCTGATAGCCCAGTAAATAGCTCTAAATTCTGCCTCCAAAGCATCAAGGACCACTATAGGAGCAGTGAAATACAAGATAGGAGTGCCATGAGAGTTCCTAAAGATTCCTCCAATACCATCATTACCTTTAGAAAAACTGCCATCAATGTTAACCTTCAACCTACCATTAGTGGGGGGGGCTCCAAAAAATTAATCTAGATTTAGGTGGATGAGAATTGGTCTTAGTTGGGGTTCAATTCGTGACAACATTTGGGAAGTGATGATACTTAATCAATTTCCGAATGTAACAGGTGCAGTTTAATATCACAGAATTTGATCCAGGGAAGTGTTCATCAAACTTAATTTGATTTCTGAAAATCCATATAAACCATGCAACCAAACAAGGGATTATCAAAAGCTTACTGTTATGCCAATCCTCCCAACAAGTAATAAAGTTAAACCAACTTAAGTGGCAAGTATCAATGTTCGAAAGATTTATTAGTCATGACCAGATTCTTTGGGAGAAATTATAAGTAAAAAATAAGTGGTCCAAAGATTCTTCAGCAGCATTGCATAGATGGCGAATGGAAGGTCCTCTCAACCCTTTCATCTTTAAGATGTCATCAGTAGGGAGTAAAGAATGCCAAAGACTCTAGTAGAAGAAGGACATAAAGGGGTTAGAAGCTTACCCCAAATGGCTTTTCGCCGAGTTACCTGATTCCAATTACAAAATTGATGATAAATGTAGGCAGATAACTTCTGGGAATGGCCTTGTTTAGTAACAATTTTATCTTTGAGATTAGATGAGAAGGGAGTATCCTTAACCCATCTAACATGTTCACTAGATAGTACGTTGTTAAGCATTCTGCAATTCCACTGATCGTTAGACCAATAATCTTTGACCTAACAGTTAAAGTTTGGGTTTGAGCTAAGGCACTCAAGCTTCTCCCCATTGCTAACCCAGTGATCTAGCCAAAAGTTGACTTGTCCTTCTCCCAGCTCCCACAAGAAAATTTCCTCTGCCTAGTTTTTGATATTCAAGATTTTGGACCAAAATCTAGAGTCCCCCATTTTTTTTGTTACCAAAGCAGGATGTTCAGCTCTATAATATTTCTCCTTAAAAAATTTGGCCCAATGACTATCCTGGGCCTTAAATCTGATCCACAATTTACAAAGATTGATAAAACTCAAGTGTTGGAAGTCCTTGAAGCCCAACCCCCCAGCCTGTAAAGGCTTGCACAAATTCTGCCAAGAAAGGCAGTGGTTTACCTTTGTCCAGACCAAAGAAATTTATTGAAGATTCTTCCAATTACTACTTGTGTACCCTTTTGCATAGTGAACATTTAAAGGACATATGATGGCATGACAGTCAAAATGCTCCTCAGAATAGTGATCCTCCCACCATTTGAGAGAAAAGATTTAGTCCAACAATTAAGTTGGGCTTTGATTTGATCAATAACTTCTTTAAATTGGATTTGTCTAGTTCTTCCTTTAAGTAATTGTACACCAAGATATTTATTAGGGAGATTAACATAGCTAAACCCAGTGTAATCAGAAATTCAATGCTTGATCTGAGGAGTGGAGTTAGTGTTAACAAGAAATTGACATTTCTATTTTTGCTTTTCGTAGAATGTCTTTTAGACTATGCAATGCACCTGCAACATTTCAAAGATGTATGATGTCAATATTTAGCAATTTTATTGAACATGGAATGAAAGTGTTTATGGATGACTTTTCGACATTTGGAATTTCGTTTGAATTGTGTTTAAATAATTTAGAAAAAGTTCTTGAAGTATGTGAAAAAATCAACCTAATACTAAATTGGGAAAAATGTCAATTTATGGTTGCGGGAGGAATTGTACTTGGGGATAAAATTTATGAAAATGACATGGAAGTAGATCCTGCAAAAATTCAAGTTATTGAAAAATTACCACCTTCGACTAATGGTAAAGAGGTAAGAAGCTTTTTAGGACATGCTGGTTTCTACAGGTGTTACATAAAATTTTTTTCTAAAATAACTAAGCTATAATGTCAACTTTTAGAAAAAGACAAGAAATTTGATTTTAATGAGGAATGCATAAAAGCATTTGAATTATTAAAATAAAAATTAATTACTGCACAAACTTTTAGAAAAAGACACGAAATTTGATTTTAATGAGAAATGCATAAAAGCATTTGAATTATTGAAAGAAAAATTAATCACTGCATCTATAATAGTTTTACCTGATTGAGAGAAACCATTTGAAATAATATGTGATGCTAGTGATTATGCTATAGGGGATGTGTTAGGATAAATGCACAACAAAGTTTTTAAAGTAATATATTATGCTAGTAAAACTCTAAATGAAGCTCATATTAACTACACTACTATTGAAAGAGAGTTGCTCGCTATTGTTTATGCCTTTGATGAAGTTAGACCTTACTTAATTGGAACTAAATGTATAGTGCATACAGATCATTATGCTATTAAATACTTGATGCAAAAGAAGGATGCTAAACCAAGATTAATTAGATGAATATTTCTATTGCAAGAGTTTGATTTTACCGTAGTTGATAGAAAGAGAAATGATAATCAAATAGCTGATCATTTATCTAGACTAGAAATAGAAATATTAACTAATTTTGTAAATGAAATTTTATAGAATTTCCCTGATGAACAATTATATAGTATTGATGAAATGAATGTATCATGGTATGCCGATTTAGTAAATTATATAGTAAATTATGTTGTAAGTGATATTTTACCACGTGATATCAAAAATCCACAATTAAATAAATTTATATATGATTCAAAATTTAATTTTTGGGATGACCCATATCTATATAAACAATATAAAGATCAAATTATTAGAAGGTGTGTGCCTTATGAGGAAACTTAACAAATAATTGAAAGATGTCATGATTCTGAATTTGGAGGACATTTTGTAATGAATAAAACTGAAAATAAGATTTTGCAAGCTGGATTTTATTGGTATACTCTTTTTAGAGATGTTAATGAATATATTAAAATATGTGATCGATGTCAACGAGTAGGAAATATTTCAAGAAGAAATGAAATGCCTCTAAATTACACATTAGAAGTTGAATTTTTTATGTGTGGGGTTTAGATTTTATGAGACTATTTATGCCTTCATTTGAGAATTTATATATATTACTTGTTGTTGATTATATGTTAAATTGGATTAAAGCTATTGTTGTACCTAGATGTGATGCTCAGAGTGTTTCTAAATTTTTAATTAAAAATATTTTTACAAGATATATAATGTCAAAAGTAATTATTATAGTTGGAGGATCTCATTTTAGGAATAAGAGAACCAAAAAATTGATTAAAAAATATGATATTATGCATAGATTCTCTACTGCTTATCATCCTCAGACTAGCGTTCTAGCAAAGATATTAAATTTTGAAATTAAACAAATTTTAGAAAAAGCTGTAAATCCTTTTTAATTGTATTGGTCTGCTAGATTAGATACTGCATTATAGGCATACATAATTGCTTATAAGACTTCCATAAGAATGTCCCAATATAGACTTATTTTTGGAAAAACATGTCACTTACCTGTAAAATTGGAGCATAAAGCATTTTGGGCTATTAAGGAATTTAATTTTAATATAAAGGATGCTGGTGAAAAAAAAATATTGCAACTCAATGAACTTGAGGAGATTAGAAATGAAACATATGATAATGCAAAAATCTATAATGAGAAAATAAAAATATGACAAGATCAGAAGATTATTCAAAAGAAGTTTGAAACTGGAAAAGAAGCTTTATTATATAATATAAGATTGAGATTATTTTCAGGAAAACTGAAATCCAGATGGTTAGGAACATTTAAAGTGATAAAGTTTATCATTATGGAACTGTTGTTGGTAAAGATTCTAACACTGAAAATATATTTAAAGTTAATGGACATCGATTGAAACATTATTATGAAGGGCGCATACCACAATTTAAAGAAGCTTTAATGTTAAGTTAACCCAACTAATCAAAAGGTATGTCGGGCTGACGACGTTAAACCAAGCGCTTTATGAGAGATAACCCATATATAAATATTTATGTATTCCTATTTTGTTTGATAATTGTTTATATATTAGTAGATAATAATCCTACACAATTTTATATATTCTAAATTAAGACAAATTTTAGTATTAGAGGAAAATTTGAAATTGAATTGATCGAAAACATGAAAAGACGCAATTTTGGCCTTTGGCGCCAGAATGGGCTTGAACGACACCCACAGACAGACTAAAGCGCCGACAATGCCATCGAGAGCACCGACGGTGCCGATAGCAGTTTGACAGTTCAGGATGAATTTTGGCAGACTTTGGTGGGATTTTGCTCTGTAATAACTGCCGGGAGGCGCTTTTAAAGTCCTAAATATTGCCTTGGACAACCAGAAACTTCATATTTTCAAATTTCATGGCCACCAATTCCACAAATACTTCCAGGTATGGAGTTTTCAATATAAGAAAGTTTATCAGTTTTGACACGCAAAGATTATACGACAAAGTTATTAAAAAGAATAGACTTATCAAGGAGAGAAACTTTATTAATCATAGATTGATTAATCCAAGTTCTTTGATTGATAAAATCATTGTACAAAGGCGATGGGAAGTTCTGTGCTACACTACCGTTGCTGTTGTTGTACCAGTAGTGAAGGAATTCTATGCCAACTTGCATGGAATTACCCAAGGAGTTGTCTTCGTACGACGTAAGGCTGTACAATTTACTCTTGCATGAATCAATGAGTTGTATATGATAGAAAGCGTTTCAATCTATCGTTATACAAATTTTATCCCTACCAGAGATTTGATGCATGATGTCTATAATTTTCTGACGGATGAAAGTGTTATTTGGGAAATGCGAGATGAAGGATGTGTTAGTTTCTCTGCTTCATTGCTTAATCCAATATCAAAGCAGTGGCATTTCTTCATTTCTACAAAATTATTCCTATCATGAAGATTAGTAGAGTCACCAAAGAAAGTGTTATTTTGAATTATTTCATTCAAATGGAAAACCCAATGATATAGGATCTATCACATTTAAATCTGTTATGGGTATTATTATGAATGGGCCAATTTATGGACTTGGGCATCCTTCCACAATTTTCCTACTTTGCAGTCAATCTCAAGTTCCATATGAAAGTTGGGAAAAAAGTTTTATTACCTTGGGAGCCCATGATTCCTATTGATGATAATTATGTTGGGAATTGGAATGAAGCATTATATACTATCTTAAATCACTCATCACATGCTTCAACTCCATTGATGCCACCAACAGTTGGAAGTTCACTTGCTGTAGATAAGAAATTGTAGAAAATTGAAAGAGAACTTCAGAATATTACGTATGTAATAGAATATCTTAAGTAGCTTTTTGATCACCTAGATTGGAGGATGAAAGAGAATTTTGATCATACTAGAACATTTGAAGCAGGATTAGTGCAGATGTTAAAGAAAAAGGATGGATTGAAGAAAATTGGACTAATCAATTCCCGTACCGACCCTTCTACAATTTGTACGTTCATTGCCAGTCTATGGGAGATATTAGAGTAGGAGAAAGCACTGAAGATGTGACAAAATAATTGTTGAATTTGGACTCTCTCTACTAGTTTAAAATACTTATGTACTTAATGTGATTGTGTAGAATTGATTTAATTTGCTTTGCTTTTGAATTTTGAACTTTGATTGTGTGTATAATTTTGTGTCAGTGTTTAGTGTTATGGCTTAATTTTGACGCTGATTTATAATTTAGTTTGCTTAATATGTGTGAAAGTGTGATTAGAAAAATGTGTTTATAAAAGTGTATTTTCATATATAAAAGTTAGTTTGTTGTTATTTGTGAAAATGATTGTTTGTGAATTATTGTTAGATAAAAATTTGTGTTTAAAAATACTAAAAAGACTTTGGAGAAAATTGAAAATTTAAAAATTGAAAAAATTGAAAAATGGAATTTTTAAGCCTTCAGCGCCGACGTTGCCCCTCGACCTGAGCACAGCCTTTAACCCTTTAAAATTCGCAACTTTCACCGTAAACCACCATTTTTACCCTTTAAGTCACCTTTAACCTCCGATTTTTGCACCTAGGGCTCTCATTTGCTTAGCTTTCAGGCGATTTTAAGGCAAAGGAACTTTGGATTTCATCTTCTCTGGGTAAGAGCTACACGTTGAACTAAAAAATTTTAATTTTCACCAAGGATTTATCTCACATTGCCAAGATCCGAAAATTTTAGAATTTTTTGAGAGATTTTGAGAAACTCCTTTGGTGAAGAACTCTTACTTAGTAAATTTAAGTATAAAGTGTTTTACTTTATGATTTTCGGAATTTGTTTTTTTAATTTTTTTGAATTTTGTCTAGATTACTCATGGCACCAAGAATGAGCAAAGGAAAAAAGAAAAGTAGATTATGATGAACAAAAATTTGTTAGCTTCAGGGCCAGTGCTTGATTCAATAGTCTACTTGAGCATAAAAAATTAATTTTGGATCGTGGTTTTAAAAATCCGGGTGGAGAAGTCGAGCGATTAATCAATGCTCGGTAGTGGGAAAATTTCTATTATTTTACTGTCGATGCGATTGTTGTTGTAGTGATGGAATTCTACGCCAACTTTACTAAATCTTCTGGCGACTTTGTTTGTTTTCGTGGGAGAAAGGAGAAGTTTTCTCCAAGAAAAATTAATGAATTTTATCAGTTGGAAGATGTTTCTAGTTTCCAGTATAAATCATTTTTTGCTACTAATGAGGCCTTAGATGAGGTTATTTCTTTTCTTACTAATGGAAGAAGGACCTGGAAAGTCAAAAATGGTGTTAAGGTAAACTTTCCTCTTTGTATGCTTAATGTAGTATCTAAGGCCTGACACTACTTTATTTCTGGAAGAATGATTCCGACAAATCATTATATTGATGTGACCAAGGATAGAGCCATCCTGAACTTCTGTATTCATCAGGTGATGAGGATAAATGTAGGCTCTATTATTTATATGACACTAGATCTATTGCTTTGGAAGAGACCACTGGTGGTTTGATACACTCTGCACTTATTTTTACACTCTGTGAACAGACAGAAGTTGATTTTAGACCCGTGGAAGTGAGGATTGAGCCTCTAAGATCTATTGGGCCTGCCAATATAAAGATATATGAATCTCTTGTTGATTGGAGATCTAGAAGTAAGATCAGAGATATTCCTTCTACTTCAAGGACCCCTACTTCTAGTGACCCTATTAATCGAGAACTTTTAGACCAGATGATGATCCAACAGGGAGATATCTTAAGGATTGATCATAGGTTGCAAAACATGGATGCCAGAAATGCTCACACAGATGATTTGATACTGCAAAAGTTTGAATATAATGCTGCTTATGATTATGCGTTGGTGAGATACATGAAGGGTGATCATTCAGTTCAATTTCCTACTCACATTGTTTTTACTCCATATCAACGACAGAATTTAGTTGTAGTAGAAGAAGAAGATGATGATGATGATTGGTGATCTTCCTTTTAGTTTATATTTGATTGTACTTTGTTATTGTGTTGTTTGTTTTGGTTATATTATTGAGATTTTTTGTTAGATTGTGAGACTCTGTTTTGTTGTTATGTTGAGTTGTGAACTGTAGGTTGTAAAACTATTTTCATTTCTGGAATTCAGTTTAATTATAATGTTAGTTTTTGTATTTTATTAAATATATTGTAATTAACTCTTTCTCAGCATATTTTATATGTATTATGCGCAATTTAATGTTTTAAGTCTTGTAGCTTTTTATATTAGCACATGCAGTATTTCAGAATTAAAGTTTCAAATCAGAACTTTCAACAGGTATATCTTTTTTTATGTATTTAATGTTTTTTTTCACCCTTTATTTTTCAGTTCTTCATGCTAAATCTTTTAAAAATTTAAGTTTGGGGGGGGGGGAGAAAAATTCCTCTTTAAAGAAAGAAACTTAATTTTATTTGTCCTCACTTAGCTATATTTTAAAAAAATTTAAATTTAACATAACCTTTAGTATTAGGGGTTAACTTTAGATAACTACATCTATGTTTCTAAATATATAGTAAACTTAAGTAAAAATTTTCAATAATAAAGGTTAATTTTAAAGATTTAAGATATTTATATAAAAGAAAAAGACTATGTTTTTCTATTTTAAGTAAAGAAAATTGTATTTTTGAAATATTAAAAATCTTAAAGGTTCATGTAAGAAGAAAGAATTAAACTTTATGAAATCTTCAAGCTAATATAAATTTGTTAAGTGAAGAAATGTGACGTTTTTAACTTTAAGAAGAGGATAGTGAAGTTCAAAATCATTAAAGGCTATCCAAATATAGTAATCCAACTTTAAAAAGAGGATAGAGAAGTTCAAAATCATTAAAGACTATCCAGATATAGTAATCCTCAAAAAAAGAAAAGAAAAAGGCTATCCAGATATAATAATCCTCACATTAAATTTAAATTTTATGAAATCTTTAAACTAATATAAATTTGTTAAGTGAAGAAATGTGACAAGTTTTTGACTGAGAAGAGGAAAGTGAAGTTCAAAATCATTAAAGGCTATCCAGCTATAGTAATCCTCACGTATAAAAAAAAGAAGAAAAGAAAAGAAAAGAAAAAGAAAAGAGAAGATGTGGGGAGAAATTTGAGGAGGTGCCTAATTAAAAATTGGCTTCACTTGAATCAATTTAAAAAAGAAGGCTTCCTAAATTTTCTAAACTTTTATTTGAGTATTAGTTTATTTACTAGTAAAGTTTTATAAAGTTCTTTTTCGTATGAATACTTTAAGTAACTTTAATATGATAATTTACAATTTTTCTTGAAAAGAATAGAGAATCAGAAATCTTGGACTTGATTGCTAAATATTCTTATACCTTTAGTATTAACTGGAGTTGTTTTAAATTTTTCTTAAGTTATGCTATTATATTTGGTGGACGAAGATATGCAAATCTAAAAGTTAAATTTTTTACCATAAGTCATATTTTTATATAGTAGAAGAGTTACTTGAGGACAACATGTAAGTTTGAGGGATTTTGATACACAAAAAATATATGCATTTTTAGACCCACATTTTATACTCATTTTTTGTGATATTGCACTTTAATAGAAGATATTTTTTATGTTTTATTACAGATTGTTGAATTTTAGGACTTGACGCAAAAAGGATGAAATTTGGAGCAAAAATAAAGAAGTTAAGAATTTGTTCAGCGCCGATGGCGCCGTTTGACAGAAAGCAGCGAATTAAATTGCATAACACTGACGTCGACAGCGCTAGAATGGGCGCCGACAACACCGATGTCGGTTCAATGAATTTAGAAGTTTTTTGAAGACTTTTTTGAGGTATATATTAAAGAACCAACTCTAGGCTTTATTTGGGGCCAAAATTGATCAACAAAGTGACTCTTCCTAACATTTCATTGCCTCAATTCAACCTTCTACGATCACACATTCTTCCATTTTTCATTCCACAACCATTTAGAGTCCATTGTTCTTATAATTTAGAGTTTTCTGGTGAGATTAAGTGCAAACTCTTCTCTAAGAGTGTTGGAGAAGGAGAAAGTGAGAGATTTCTTCTTTCTACAATTCCTAAAGAGGCTACAAGGGATTTGTTTTGAGAAAGAGTTTCAGATAAGTGTTGTTTGTTTATTAGTACTATATGAACTTTCTTTTATATATGAAATTTGTGTTTTGTTGTTTCTTTCTCATGAAGTCTGAGTAGAAACTTTCTTTTATATATAAAATTTGTGTTTTGTTGTATCTTTCTCATGAAGTCTGAGTAGTTTACTTTATCATTCTCCCTACTCTGAGATATGGTGAAATGAAAAGATAATATGGATGTGCCAATAATAAAAGATGAAGTGAATTGTGATGGTTTTTCAACTCTGAACTTAATTTACTTTTTGATCTGGCCAATTGAATTGTTAAAATATGTTGTGAAACATATGTTCTGGGAAATGGAGTATGAGTTCTACAATAGAGTGAGGATCACATTTGATTCCATGAAGGAGAACTTCGTTCATGGAATTAAGTACAAATAAATAGGGAAATATACTTTATTGGGTGTAGAGTTAGAGAATCTTTAGGGTGACAGACTAAAATTCCCAATTTGGTCTTAGTGTTTAAAAACTAAAGCTAGGTGAAGGGATGTAGTAGTCAGTATCCTCCTAGCCTAGCCATGGATTTAGGGACTAAACCTGGGATTAGCCAATGATTTTCTTTAACACTGTATCAGGGTAGAGTATTAAAACTACTCATATTTGGCACAATAAATATTAAAACCATTTATCTCATCTCATTTTACCAAAATCTCATTGTAGTGGGAAATATGTTTTTTCACATAAGAAATCTTCATCACATAAACATAATTTAATAGTTTAGTAGTTACTATTTAAAACTTTGCATTTCAGTTTTGTTATTAGTTAAATAATTCAGTTCAAATAATATCTCAACATTCAAAATTAGTGACAGTAATTTTATTTTAACTTTCTGTGAATTTCCTAGTAAATTTATCATTTCAAATTTAAACATTCCCTGGATCGATATTTAGGGCTTCAACAGAAAGTCCTTTATTACTTGATAATGATACGTACACTTGCATGGAATCCCAACATTAATTGCTTAAATTTCTAATTCATAAAATGTTGCATCAAGCTTTTGGCACCGTTGCATAGTGGAGTCAACTATATAATTTTTAAAACTGGATAAGAGTTAGAGAATCTTTAGGCAATTAATGTTGGGAATTTTAGTCTGTCAACAACTAGTCGTGGCGCCAAAATCGCCCAACTAAGCACAAATAAAAAATTAGAACACCGTGGCGCCAAGATTGCTTGGTCGCTTCTAAATGCTAAAAACTGCTAGCCATGGTACTAAGATAGCCTCGTTGATCACAAATAGAAGATCAACAGACGCGCTAAGATAGCCCGACCTCGCTCAAATGTTTATGACTTTCAACTATGGTGCCAAGGTCGTCTAGTTGAGCGTAAATTGAAGATATACATACTACAGAACCAAGATTGCCCGACCTCACCTAAATGCTAAAGAATGCCAGCTGTGGCACCAACATTGTTCGACTGGGTACAAATTAAAGAACGACAGATAAACGCGCCAAATCGACCAATCTTGACTAAATGCTGAAATCTATCAGTCATGGCGCCAAGATAACCCAGCTAAGCACAAATTAAAAATTGGTAAACTATGGCGCCTGTTCACCTGGTCCAGCTCGGGGCATGAATACTACCATCCATGGAGCCAAGATCGCCAGGCTGAGCATAAATCAAAGATTAACATACCTTGGCACAAATACCACCTGACCTCGCCTAAATGCTGAAGAGAGTTGTCGGCACTATTTTTGGTGTGGGGTTTGCCCGTAAGAAGCTGTCGGTCATCAGAATTGAAATCCCGNAGAAACAAAAAAAAAGTTTGTTATTAATCATTGAAGATTATGAAAACATTTATGCAGCAGCAAAAATGTTGGTACATAACAAACACTATGGCGCATGAACATTCCGAAGAATAAACAATTAATGAGGCTAACTTTGGCACAAATACTTTGCAAACATCTACACAATGAATGTCAAATGCAACACTCTGCACTTCAGCAAATACATTTTTTTTCAATCAACAATAATGAATATTTCAGGATATGAAAGGGCACATTCTTTCTTAATGCAATAAACGAAAATAACCATGATCTTCTATGAGGAAGGCATCCAGGTTAAACCGTCAAATCAAAATATGTATTACATGAACTCAATCAGGCAAGGCATCATTTCCTTGCAATAAAATTTGTCTATGGTGTGGTAAAACATAATAGGGATATTAGTTAATTTCTTATCTTTCAAATTGAGTTATGAATGGATTATCAAGCCTAATCTGTTAAAGATTCATATAAATTGTTTATTTTGATTAATGGATTATACAGCAAATAGTATGTTTTCTTTATTTTGAAATATGCTCATCTGCCAATGGTAAAAAATTTATAACTTCATGCACCCTACATGTTTGTAGCAGACCTTATCTGTTAAATTTGAATTTGAACTTTAAAAAATGAATAGGTGATGAAAGTGATCTGCAGGATAAGAAAACACTATGCTTTTGTGGATGGTAAAACCAGACATGGAGGCATGATTAGAAACACCATCCTCAAAATAACTCAACTATTTTGTTGGTGCAAACTACAACAGATATTTGATATTCACTATTTGCTACTCCCACCATCTCTCTAATAGCAATTTATAAAAATTTTATATAACAACTTTATATGTGCTTATAACACCCATAAGTACATGGGCAAAACCAAATTTATTTCCGCTACCTTATCTGCACTAGTTACCATTCCCACAATCTTATAATACTTTCTTAACATATTCTTCCAAGTTCTACTACATCTGCATCAAATAAACACAAATCTTTTAGCACAACTTCTAGACATGCTAAATTTGATTTATTTATCATTAAATCAAGTTTCTCTACTCATATTAATGAGGCATTTTGCATCTTTTATCTTTTGTTGTACATAATAGTGTTAGAAAA
>JXCR01148885.1:167643-190272 GCA_002079205.1 Phalaenopsis hybrid cultivar
AAAAAAAAAACTTTATGTTAAAGCATATATCATATTATATACATAAAACAAACATAAAATCTTATTTGCAAAAGCAATATATATTGGACAGGCACTTAATTTAATTGTTGCTGTTTCTTCTACATGATGTTAAGCACTTTGAGGAGAAAGAATGTTCTAAGGACATTCATTGCAAGGAAATATAGTATGATTCTCCACCACAAGAAGAAACTTTCCAAAGTTTCCTAGAAGAAAAAACCTCTGAACAGAGTTCCGCTACTCGGCTCCAGAAACAAAGTTCAAAACACAGTTAAACAACTCAATAACCTTATAATTTATTCAACCAAACAAAACCATTTCTTTCATCGTTAAACCAATCAAAAGCATAACACCTAAAGCGGGGAAAAAACAAAGTAAAAGGTTTCTGTTGAATGCACAACCAATTACATTTGCAGCGAAAAGGAGAAACAAACCTTCACAACACAAGTTACGCCGGATACAAAAACCCTAATTCTCTCTAGCATAAATACATCAAACTCTCTTCATATAAAACATGAACGCAAAGATCTATCAACAGCAGGATCATCTATCTCTAATGCAGAAGGCAACACAAAGAAATGCAGAAATCTCCCCTCAGAACAAACACAAACCATGAAAAAACCAGAATTCAGCGTACCTTCGAACAACCTTTCAGCGAAAGAACTATTCCCCCGCAACGACCATTCTGATTTCCCGCACCAAACAAAACCTGCGGGAAAAGGAAAAGAGCGAGCTTTCCCTCCCAAATAGAAACGAGAAGACAAGCAGAAATGAACGATCGAAGGGGGAAAAACTCGCTTGCCGATCCGACCCGGAGCGAACCGGCAATCTCATGGTCGTTACAACGCTACAACCGATCTCCGGTTTTCCCTTACTGGGACCGGTCCAAACCCTAAATAGGCCGCTTGGTGAATCGCCAAAAACCGTAAGCCATGGGCCCGTAACTCACTTGCTAAACATACTCATACAGGCAACACCTTAAGTAGCCACCCAACTTTGCCACGTAATCCCAACATAAGTTTTTTATATTTAGGGGCTTTCACATTCATTACACCCCTTTCTTTGTTATGTATTTACTCATCTCACACATAAGCTTTGATTTTTACGAATTAAGCATCCAATCTATAGAAAAAAGTGTAATTCACATTTTTATATATCTTTTTACATATAGGAAAAGATGCTAAACTTATAATAATAAAACTTATGGTGTGAGATAAGTAAATGCATAAAAATTGGGTGTTATGTATGTAAATTTCTTCTTTTTTTATTTTTCATATTTTACATCAAAAATATTGTGGTTACTACCTTCGTAAAAATGAGTTCATACTTCACACCAAAATGTTATACATTTTTCCTCATTTGCCACGCCGCGTATGAAACTTGTTTCAATTGACCCGTCTATTAGAGAATTTTTCTAGATGACTTCGAATGATAAAATGAACTGTGCGAACGCATTCGTGGCGTCGATTTTACGTAAAAAAAATTAACAATTTCACTATACTTTTGCATGCGGGTTATCAACACGCGAATTTGAAATTTAAAATAATAATAATAATAATATATAAAAATTCATTTAAAACTCACGCACGCGCCCCTTCTCTCCCAATCAGATTCTTCGCGTGCTCTAGTACCCTTTTCTCGAAAACTTCAAGCTCTAGCACCCTCTAGCTCAAACCTCGTCGATCGGCGCCTCTTGCCGCCAACGCTCCCACCGCCGGCGTCATTTCCCCAGCAAAAGCTTTTCCCCGAGAGGCTTTCACGCAAGCACTCAGTCTCCCTCTTCACCTCTGTCGATTCTTCGCACGGGTCGTTTTCTCTCACCGATGACATTTCGTCAGCCTCCCTTGACGTCGGCAGCCAGCTTCCGCCAGCCCTAGCCCTCTCTGACGTGAACCTTAGTTGGATCTCTGATCCTTCGCACTCCCTTCAGTTGATTGCGGTCAAAGCTTTTGCCGATCAATTTCCTCTCCCGCCAGTGAAGTTTTCGTTGATGTAGTCACCACCGTGAGCCTCCTCCAACTCATCGACACAACCTCTTGGCCAGAGATCCTTCTTTTCGACCTTCACTTTTTTTTGGCTTAGAAGTCTTGCCTTGACGCCCTTCTCCCACCGACGATCATATTATCCTCCTGCTGCTGACAATGCAATCCTCCTTCTGTCGGCAATGTTAGCTAAGCTTCCCTTGGTTTCCCGTGGCCTCGTCTGCACGCTCTACCTTGTCGACTTTTTCTTTTTGGCAAGAAGCTTCGTCGGAGCTCCTCATCGTCGTCGGGGTGGCAATGATGTTACGGCGTATAGAGGCCTATCTGACATCTCGCAAAGATATGTGATGTTCACATTTTTTTATGATGTGATTATTTATTTCAGATACTTGTATACCTCTCTCCTGCTCTCACTCGTTTGTGTGGTTCATTGCGAGATACGTTGGCAAGTGGATTGGACACCGACAACTCTAAGCAAGCCGCGAGGACGTCTGCAAACTTCATGATGGTGAGATTTCCTAACTCTTAGTCGGCCCTAGGGTTAGTCCAGTCTAGGGACGTGTTTGATCGCCCACGCGGGGTGATATGGCTTAAGACAAGCTTAATTTTTTTTCTCTTTTTCACATGTTTATGGATGAAATTACACTTTAAATGAGGGTATTTTTTATGTTTTTCTTACAGGAACAATAGGTGGGAGAACTGGAATGAAGTGCAGAAGAAATTGAGCGAATCAGATGTGAATTGGAGCAGAAGTGGTTTGGAGCACTGGCGCTTAGGAGCCAGCCTTTGGACGTCAAGTCGATTTTCCAAGTGCCATGGTGTCAGCCTTGTGGCTCTTAGGCACCACAACCCTCTTGCACAAATAGAGAAATTGGCGCTTAGGCGCTAGAACTGTCTAAAGTTGTTTGCTGCAATTACTTCACACGTTCCAAGGAGTTAGTATGTGCTTATATGGATGTATTTGGATATGGTACAGAAGGGGGGAAGGAAGAGAAGAAGAGGGTTAATTGTTGTTGAAGTCCTAAGGGAAATTCTGAGTAGTTCTTAGGGTAGAATTTTATTTTATTTTTTGATAGATGTATTGAGCTATTGGTGAGGATTGAGAGATTGTGTAAGGGAGATACTCAACATTGCAAGAGTCATTTGGGGATCTATTGTGGAGGATTCTTCATCATTTTTTACAGGGGAAAAACTAAATATTGTGTTCTATTTCATATTCTAGTGTTTGTAAACACAATTCTAGTGGATTTACTTTGTTTTAAAAGATGATTTGTGTTATTTACTTCATGTATTGTGAGTAGTTTCTTCTTACTTTTCTCTTCGGATGAATAAGTTTGATGTGTAGGATTGTAGGATGCTTTTAGATTTGGTTTTAAATCTCTAATGTGATGAGTATTCTTTCATGTTTAATTTAATTTTTATTTTCGTCAAATGATTAGTTAAAATATTTTGTGATCCATAATGACTAGAGAGAGTTGTGACGAAACAATTAGAACATTCACATTGAACTATAGGGTGAAGCAAAATTAATTTATAGGGCGATGCAAATAAATATGAAAATAATCTTTGACGAGTTCAAATTTGGGTTTAAGTATTAAAATTGGTTTAATTAAACATTTTTGTGCACTCAGGAGAGAGTAAAGAAAAGAATTGCTCATATTTGTCACTTTCAACAATTTCAATTCTAAGTGTTATGTTCCTATACACTATGTATCTCATTGCAATGGAGGGTAACTCTTTATTTTGATAATCACCAATCCAACTAAGCTATGTAGGATTTTTATAGAATTTAACATCTAAAATTGATTGCAATATTGTAGTATTAGTTTGTAGAGTGTTAATGTAATCTAGATTCACAGCTTAGAATTAATCTTAGTAGGTTAGAATTTCTCTTAAGTCTAATTCCCTCACTCCTTGTGGGATCGATATTTCGGACTCAAAAATTTGATATTACTGATACAACATGTATACTTGCGTGAGACCCAAAACTGTGAGAGCACATGAATTAGAGGGTTTATCATAGAGTGGATGTGTGGACCAACATTTTTCAACACGACCGTGCCACCTATATGATGGGTCGCCGATTTATCTAGAGAAAGCCCTAGGTTACGAATTTCGTGTGTTGGTCATTTCTATACGGAGCTGAGTAATTCCCCTTTTGAGCCATAGGACTTAATCCTATTGGGTCTAAATCCCAATTTCCCACGATTTTGGAGCTCCCAATCTCCCTTGGAGGTGGTTAGTTAAGTTCGATCTTAGAGGATGGAAAAAACTTTTTAGTCGAGTGCTTGAAATTGAGAGCATTGCAGACACTTGAAGTAATGCTGGTGCAATTTGTCGCTAGCTTATCTGCTGGGATAAATGGGATGCCTCAAATTTACTTCTCTTTTTCCCTTTTTTTTGTTGAGGCTGCACGTCGCTTGGATTAACTAGACTCCCTCTGGTCTCTTTGATTCAGTTGTTCTTCGTATTACTTGTTGAAACGAACACATTCAGGTACATCCAAATTAGGGGTGGGCTTTTCTGTTGTAGCCCAGATGTTGACTGTTGTTGCTACAACACCAAGGAACATAGTACCTAGCTTCTCTTCCACCTTCAAGTTAATGCCAATAAGCCTAAATTTTCTTGCATTATGTAAAACCTATATTTGATAAACTTAATTTCTAGGATGTTAAATTTTAAAGTAAGCAATATTGAACGTAAGATGTTATACTTACTAAAGTCTTCTCTTACCACCACTCCTTAGGTGCATCAACTATTTTCTTAATAGGGTGTCATCCAAAACCAGTGGCTCTTCTCTTTTTGCTTCTTCCACAACTTCCAGTCCATCTTAAGTTGATCCCATTTATTTTTGAGCTGTGTTTTGTCGTACAGTCTACATGTTCTTTCTTGAAAGAGTTTTGTTATATTTTTTCAACCTTTCTTATCGAAACGAGAGGTTAGTTGATTGCCCTTTTCTACTCTCCAAAACATAAATCACAAAAAAATTATCTTTGTCTCTCTATCCCAAATAAAGGATATCCCATCTTCTTTTTGTTTCCCCGTATGAAATCTAAGTAAAAGAGGAAATTTATCAATATAACTCGACATGTAAAACAACAATATATGAACCTAAAACAAGAGTAAGGCAAATTAAAAGTAAAAATAGATCTCAAAACCAATTCATAGATATCAAAATAACTACTTCTAAATATGTTATCCTAACATAAAGATAAGGCAGTATCCACGTCAAATTAACATAGTCATTTTATTTTTATATTCATAATTGATAATTGGTTGAGCCTTTTGTTCTAAGTTTTCCATCATCGCTTTACTAAAAATTTTACAAGAAATGTGAAATGTGCCCACAAAATCACATTCTGAATGCATTATCATAAACGAAAACCAAGCAACCAACCGGTCCACAAATGATCCCTAGTAATAAGATCTTATAAATCTCAAAAATCATTTCTGATAAGTTAACAACATCCACTCCATCTCAACATATCTCTCTTTAAATAGATCCATGAGCATTGATTTTTCAGTTTTTCTGAAAAAAGCCTGCTGGTTGAATTGTTTACTCTTGCCTCCTTATTAGTGTGGAGTAACAATTTGGGAGGAAAATATTGAGCACCACTTACTTTTTTTAGTTTTCTTCTGTTGTGATTTTTATAAATAAAATTGTAGATGTTTTGCTGCACATTTGAAGTTTGCATGATATATAAGTTAGCAACATCATTACATGTCATCACCAATCAATAGAAGCAAATAAAATTAAATACATTTGAGCATTATTCATATGTTTCTTTCAAAATTTTTTGTGTTCTTGTTTTGCATATCTATGTACTAATGCGAACCCTCAGATTACATGTCAGATTACTGATATAACATTACTCCCCCACCTAATAAGACACCGTCCTCAAGGTGAAAAAGAGGAAACCACTGTTGGATCAAGTTGTATGGCTCGCACGTGTTGTCATAATCTGATAACTCTTTCCATTTAAACAGAACACTTCTTTCTCATGGTCAATTTTTGGTGTACCCCTTTTAGCTCAAGTGGCTCCAAGAGAATTTCCATATCCTTCGTCAATGTCATAGGAACTGAAGAGTAGGGTACGTTAATAACGAATATCGTATCTCAGCTGAGATATATGGAAAACAGGATGAAGTGTCAATGAAAGTGAAAATTTTAGACAATAAGCTACCTCACCAATGCGTTCTGTGATCTCTTAAGGCTTTTATCGCGCTATCTAATTGGGTCCTCGAGCTAATATTTAGATCTCAGTGAGATCTCTTAACTAAAGAAAACTTCATCCATAATAATCGTTTTCCCAAATCAAATAAGCACTTAAATGTGCTCTCTGGTAACAGTTATTATCTGTGGGAAAACAACCTTACCAGTTTAAAATTGACAAGTGATGATCGGTTGAGCCCTTTGATAGTTATTTTCAATCATCGCTTTACGTAACATTTGAATGAAATCCTCCATTTAATATCTTATCTGGCATATATCCTCAATGAATGTGTGTGCATAGCAAATACACATAAAATTCTTAAAGAAACAAAACAACAATGCTGAAATGTACTTCATTCCATAACTTTTACTAATTGTTCTGTGCTCAGCATTCAGATGCTAAAATGTATTTCATTCCGTAGATTCCATAACAATTTTTGAATGTTGCTGACTTAACTATCATGAAAAATTCAAATGTGCAGCAAAGTACACGCAATTTTATTAATAAAAGTCTCGGCAGAAGAAAACTAAAAAAATAAAACAGTTCTCTACATTCTTCCCCCAAAATGTTACTCCACAAGGAGGAGGAAACAAATGCAAACATTTGAACAACAAAATATGTTAGAAAAACTAAAAATTAGTGCTCCTATACATATCTAAAGAAAATAAACCAACAAAAAAAATGAAATAAATAGATAAGCATTGCTCGTTATTTTTGATCTTATTGCTTCTACTGTTTGTTCAAAACAAATAAGAATATTGTTAACTTATTGTCGGCACTATTTTTGGTGTGAGGTTTGCCCGTAAGAAGCTGTCGGTCATCGAAATTGAAATCTCGTTNAACCAGCATCTAAGTGCTCAAGGTAAAGTCTTCGGATATGTATGGCTTTAACGGGATCGTCGCATCAACTTCATCCTAAAAATCCAAGAGATTGAACAAATGTCACCTAATATGGATTTTTAAAAAGAAAGTTTGTCTTACTTATGGCCTAGTTTGCTATTTGCATAGTTCTAAAATTAGGATAAATATCATAAGTTGAAAAGCGATTTTTATTTTAAAATAGGATCATTAAATGCATACCCATAACATGCAATGCAATACAAGTTAGATCCTTCAGCTCCTTGGCACAATCATACATATGTAAATCCTAATGCTTTAACTCGCACTGCTCCCCAAAATCTACCTAATGAACAATGCTCTTTAAAACATCGCGACCAACACTAGGTCACCCACCTACCAAGTCTGGCTCGTTACCAAAGCATGCAGATAAATGCAAATGCAAGCAAGCATCACACAAGATTCAATATCTTGATTACTTGAATGTGGTATGAGCAATCATGATGGAAGATCGACCAAATGACATAACTCAAATGCATACATGTTGCACACTCCACGGGTTCAGAGGCTCTAAGGCAAGCACAAATTAAGTGAACAACAAGCAAAGCTTGCAGCAATCAAATGGTTCCACAATAGGTGAAGGATGTGTCCTCCTGTAGGAAAATTCACACTCGATGGACTAGCATATATAGTCGCCAATCACCAAAGGAATGCGAGTATCGAGCCACAAACACATGTGAGGGAGACATCGCGGGCGTCGGTGCTCGAAGGTACACCTAATATAGCATGCATCGAAGGCAAAGTATCATGCAAATGAGTTCATCAAAATGCACATCAAAAATTATTTTTCATACATGCATGTGTGAAAGGAAACTAAATCATGCACCTTCATGCAAATGATGTGAATACAAATGCAAAGCATACATCGTGGAAGTGATGTTGGTTGTTTGACCAATTGGGTTGACTGAGGTAGTCAACCGAGACATCATAGCTAATGGGTCGATCGGTAAGACCAAAGTGGTCGGTCTAACAAGCCAAGGCAGCCGTTCAAACCTAAGTGGTTGGTCAACCAGGGTCGTGGCGGTCGGTCAAACCAAAATTGTTAGTCAATAGATTCGGGTGACTTGTTGGACCTATGTGGTGGATCGATCGGGCCGAACCTATCGGTCAAATTTAAGTGGTTGATCGACAGGACCGGAGCGGTCGATTGACCTGGTCAGGGCAACCGATCAAACCAACGTGTTGCACGCAACACGCAAAATGCAAAGACATTCATCACAATAAAGCATACAATGTAACGTAAATGCTAATGCCCAGTTGTGAGTCGTACTCATCCTAGCGCTCTTGCATAAGTACCTAGGTTTCAATTCATGGATGCGTGTCATAACCGCCTCCGTCTTTGGCGAAGGATATGGGGAATTTCGCTCTCAAATTTTCTCGAAAGAGAAATTCTCCACCGTTTGTAGGATCAACTAGTTACAATATTTTTTTCATCCAACCAATCCTAAGTGTTCCAACCCCTCCATGAAAGGTTGGAAACGTCAAAGCTAGGAGAAATACAAATTCTAACTAATTTGGGTTTGGGCCAAGATTTTTTCAAGGAAGGTCACTTGGATTCGTAGGGGATTTGTTCACGATTGTTCCTATCCTAGCAGTTTTCTCTAGGAAAACAACAACCTAGCCCAAATAATCTCTAAAACAATTGTCGGCACTATTTTTGGTGTGGGGTTTGCCCGTAAGAAGCTCTCGGTCATCGGAATTGAAATCCCGTTGNGTTAGACCTTTTGTTAGTTTTAATGTTTGCACTAAAACTACAACACTTTGACCATATAACTAACCCCATCCCTTCTTTTGCAAAGTTGCTGCAATGACCAACCCAACGATAACATTCACCTGCNCAGGGAGTTCTGATGGCTTCAACCTTATCTCATCTCATCTCATCTCATCAAAACTTTAATAATCTGATTGACAAACTGTATTTACTTTATGGAGAATTTGTGAGGAGTTTGCTTAAAATCTGAACTGAAGTTTTTGTTTGTTTGTTTGTTTGATGTTTGGTGCTGCTAATGAGTGAATGCTATGATCTTCCCTTGATGGCTTTGTTATTTGAAATGAATATTTTCTCTACTAAAAATCATCTTGTTGCTTTTATGGGCTTCTATGGGACTTATAAAGTAGTTGCTTTTTCAAGTTATTTGATCTTGAGTTACCTCATTTTTCTCATAGAAGTCTTATTATATTGTTCAAATGTTAATAGTTTTTATATAATTTATAGTTCTAAGATTAAGTAAATGCATGTTTTATTATTTTTATTAAGAGATGCGCAAAGTTTATGTATTTACATTATAACATCTAAATTTTAGATTTTTGCATTACAAACCTTTTTTTATTTTTTTGATGGTTAAAATAGTGGTATTTTTGATGTTATATGAAAGATTTGGGTATTTTTTAAATATAATGAGGAAAAGATGGGAGTTAGATATGGAAATACATATAAATTAGGTGGCTATTATTATTATTATTATTATATTCCTTGGCACTTTTAAGATATGTTTTAATATTATATGTAATATTTTAATGGGAGATTACTAAGTACAATAGTGGGGTGAAACCATGAACTCATATGTGATGAACTCAATTTTGATTATTACAAATATTGAAAATTAATTTTGGAGAAGATCACAATTTTTTTCTATTTATATATCAAACATCTAAATTTATATTTTTACATTTATAGCACTAGATCATTCAATTTCACATCAAAATATCATAATTATTAAACTTTTGAAGGTAAGATATATCTTTTCATATATATGTTTTATGACACCAAAATATTATAGTATAGTATTAAACTTTCGATCTTAGATATGTTAATACATAATAATTGTGTGGTATGTACATAAAATTTTCATTAATTTAATAATTTATTTGAGCTCAACACAAAATAAAGGCTTAGCCAATTACATAATGTGCAAATGATGATGCTCTAGAATGAGGATTTATATCATATTTTCTTTAAATATTAAAGATGTTGATTTGTTTTAGACCACTAGAATTTCAAGATTTCCAAAAAGAAAATAGAAGAAGGGAACACTATAATTTGAATAAAATTAATTATTATTTCTATATATTTTTATATGCTATGTTGAAATGACATTTGAAGCAATAATAGAATTTGATTTAAATGTCATTTCAAATTCTCTTATTGTGTGTATTTATTTGGAGCATCTTTTCAAATAAAATGTACATATCAGTCTAAAGGAGGATGCCTACTTTTACAAAGAAATAAAAGTAGGCATTCTGTTTATTTGAAAAGATGCTTCAATTTTCATATTACAATTTTAGTTGTGTTAGCAAACTAATAGAAGAGTTAGTCTAAAAAATGATTTATTTTTCGTTAAGAAAATTATATCCCTCTTGAACTCAAATTTGTCTTAAAAAAACATACGAGGAATGGAATATACACACAAGAAGACAACTCCATTATAAGTCCTATTATAAAAATAATCTCTCTATTGAAATCACACACGAGGAATAGAACATACACACAATAAGAGAAGAGCAAGAGAGTTGATGAAAAAGAGAATTTGTAAATTTCTATTAAGATTCCTTGGTAAATTCAAAAAAGGAATGCCCCTCATGTTGCACACCTCCTATTTATCGGAGTCAACCCTACATTTTTTGGGGGAAACTTTACACTATTTCAACTAAACAAAATTCATTCCAGGGGGATTCCCTAATGTGGTCGTATACAACTATTACTTCCTCTAAATTATGGAAGACTCGCATTCCTCAAAGGACGCCTACAGTTATCCTCTTCCAACTTTGCTTTAACCGGCTGAACCTATCTTTGAATTGCAGAGTCATGAGATTTAGTTTCATCTGTTTGTATCGGGAGCCTATGTTTGATCAACTAATTCTTTAGGGTGCTTTAACTTGCCAGTTGGTATTGTTCCGGAAATCTGAGATGACCATCTTCTTTCGTGTCCCATTGCCATCTTTTCCCCTGCCCTAGTTGGTTCAATCAGACCTTCATGGGGCTACTTTTTGCTATACTTGTTTGGTTTCCCGATTCTCTTGCTTCTTCGATTTAGAACTGTGAAAACAATGAGAAAATAAGAATTATTTAGACTGATATTTACATTTTATTGTGGTTCGCAATTTGGTAAGAGATTTCAGAGCACAAAGATCAATACTTCCCATTATAAATAGTTGTACACACTGGCCTCTTTCTGATATGAAAAACTCTTTATTTTGTCATGTGCATTTCATGCAACTTTTGGACTGACTGCAACAGAGGTTGATTTAGTTAGATTCATTGAAAGATGGAGATTGGAGGCTTAAAACTTCTTGAGGTGGGCATCGTTCTTGGTCTTCCTCTGCCTGGACCCATCGTGGAAAGTTCACAGCTGAAAGGGGGTCAACCAATGCCAACCATCTTCCATGTGCTTTTGAATTCAAAGGATGAGAAAGAAACCAAGGAAGCGACTAGTTTCACCAGCACTGCCCCAAAAAGTGAGCCTTCAATGATCTTTAATGATCTACGGACACCAATACAATATTTTTTTGCTTGCAAGTCAAGTCTTTCAGTGAGTGTGACAGATCTACAAGCTTGCAAAAAATAAAGAGGAACTTTACTCATTTGCCAAAAAACTTGAGTTTGGTGGTTGGGGTTGGAGCAAGTGGAAACTAACACGCCGGGTCTTCAGAACAAGGTTATGGACTTGGATGAGGATGTTGTGGAGCTAAAAGAGCATGTTGCTACTCTTGAATAAAAAAAAAACACAGATCAATTCAGGGGATCTTCTTGGGATACATCAAGATCTTGCTGAAGTGAAAGCTAAGTTGTTTCTTCTTCAGCAGCGACTGGAGCCCCCTGGCTCTAAACCATTCTTTTTGGCAGGAGATTCATTATGAGGGGCTCCTCCATGTCAACTATGTTTCTATAGATGACATTAGAGTCAACTACCTTGACCTTTATTATGATTGATTGTGTATAGATTTAAGGCGTTGAGGTTGCCCCAATGTTTTTGGAGGAAGCTTCTTTTGTAATACTGACTTTTTTTTTTTTATGTAAAAATTTCAAATTTAGGTTTTGCAACATTTTTATTTTAAATTCAGCCATGTTGAAATGATTGACAATATTTTTTGTTGCGAGAAATCCACTAGTGTTGTCTTTCATGTTTTGGGAAGAGGTGATCAACAAGAATGCCACTAGTGTTATCTTTCAAGTTTTAGGAAGAGTTGATCTAGCAAGAATAAGATAATTAATTTGAGCAATAATTACTTCTGGACCAATCATAATTTTTGAAATGTAAAAGCTTTAAATACTTCATTGATATCCAAGCCTTGTGCTCTATAAATAACTTTACAAGACCTCTCTCAAATCCTTACATTTTTCCTTCATTCCCTACTTTTGCCTATTGGACACATTCTAGAGGCAGCTGCTTAAAATAATAATGAGACAAAACATTGTGAGACCTCTAAGGCTCCTCTTTGGTAGTCCTTGGCGTTATAAATGTGTTTGTTCAAGTTGATACATTGTCCATACACCAGGGATCTCACATCCCTCTTAGGGAATTGTCCTGGGAACTCAATGGACTAAACCATGTTGCTGCTCTATGTGTGTGTGTTTGTGGGAGTGGGGATTCGGGGGACTTGGAGTGAGGATCCCCCAAATTCAAATGCATTCAATCGACTAAAGGTGCCAGGTATGGAATGACACTATGTCTTGCTTAAGTCGTCTTATTTAATGGGCATGGTTTCTTATACTTCTCACCACCTCAGGTTACTACCCAGTTGATTCAACTTCCTTGAATTTAAATGAGCTTCAGAGCATAATTTCAGGTAGTGGGGAGTGGGAGAGAAAGGGATTTGCATCCCCTAGTTATGAAGCCGGGGGGCGACCAAGCAGGCACCGAGGCCCTTCCTGCTATTGATGTGCAAGATGACCAACCCGCGATTGTCCCCAAAGTGACATGTTTTTTGATTTGTAGTCTTCATAAGCACGCGTATAGTGCAACTTCAACCAAGATGCTCGATTGTATGGCTTGATTGCCTGATTGGCAAGTACGGAATGAGAAGTTGGACTTTAGAAGCAATCAAAGGCCCTTTTACAACGTGAGCATATGAAGCTAAAAGAAAACTGCTTGGTCCTCCAAGCATAAGTAGACTCGAGGTATTTAAGCTAGTTTAGGTCTGACAGAGAGTTTGTTTTAAGAAGACTTACCTGCCTTGGTTGTTTCCCGACTGAGGTCATGTTTGACTCTTGCCTAATGTTTTTCCTTCAATCTGACTAATGTAATGTTTGTTAATAATTATAAAAAGTTTTTTTTAATTGTGGCATTATGATGTTTTGATTTTTGTGCCCCTTCTCACAATGTGATGCTTGTTATAATACTTAGGTTTTGGTTATTTGTATTTTCTATTTCTGCCTTTGTAAGTTTTTCGCATCTTTCGCCTTTTTGTCCCTCTATAAAAATAGATGTTTTGATCATGAGGATTTTACTCTATCATTTTGGTTTGTCGTTTCCTTCTACCTCCAGCCACCCATGGATTCTTTTGTTCACTCTTCCTCCTCCTATCTCATTTTTGGTGCATCGTCCAATTGTCCAAGAGTTTGTGCCTCTTTTGAGGGACCCCATTTCTGTGTTGCTTCCCGCCGACCCCCTCCGATTCAACAAAACCCATTAAGTTTCTCATAAAGAGACTTCCTGTGCTATCAAGAATGGATGTTGTGCAGGCAGATCAACACTATTTTACTGAATCTAATACGAAGGATAGTGTTAGGGTTTCTTCTAATGTTTAATCAGTTGCCTTGTACAAAAGAATATTTTTTGTCAGTAATGGAATGAAATGGTTGTTTTGTGTTCATTCATTCAGTTTTTGGGTAGCATCTATTTATCATATTAATNATCCCATTATTGGTGCATCGTCCAATTGTCCAAGAGTTTGTGCCTCTTTTGAGGGACCCCCTTTCTGTGTTGCTTCCTGCTGACCCCCTCCGATTCAACAAAACCCATTAAGCTCCTCTTAAAGAAACTTCTTGTGCTATCAATAATGGATGTTGTGCAGGCAGATCAACACTATTTTACTGAATCTAATACGAAGGGTAGTGTCAGGGCCTCTTCTAATGTTTAATCAGTTGCCTTGTACAAAAGAATATTTTTTGTTAGTAATGGAATGAAATGGTTGTTTTGTGTTCATTCATTCAGTTTTTGGGTAGCATCTATTTATCATATTAATTTTATTTATTTATTTCATTAAGTAATTGGGTTTTCTTTGTGGTTAATTAATTTTCTCTTTGGATCATACAACTGATTAATCATGTTTGGGCCCGTTTCAAGCGTTATGCTAACCGTACTATTTTACTCTTAGTTAAGTCTTGGCCTTGGATAGACCATGGTTTTTGTCAGCCTTGTTAAGAGAAACTTATCACTGTCTTCATGGAGGTAACTATCAAGGCTTGTTATTGGCAATTCAGGCTCCACTCACCATATATCTTGTCGCTAGTGAGGGGGTAATTCAGTGTCTGAGCTTGACATGTGTTCTAAGCTTGATTAAAGGGGTTCTATGCTGTCTACGCATCGTAGGATGAAAAAATGTTGAGCAAATGACAAGTTATAACACCCTATTTTAGATCTCTTATACCTCTCGTACCACAGTTAGCAGGGGTTGTCCCCTAAATTTGAGTGGTTCGCCTCTCTATCTAAGTTCTTTGAGTTTAGGTGTGTCAGTCGTGTTTTCCTTAAGGATAGGCCACACTTTCTTCTTTTTTTATTTTTTATTTTGTGGGGTGGACCATTTTCGGATTTGTTCAAGACTAAGGAGTTCTTTTGGTACCTAAAATGAGTATTAGATAGTTGTAACAATAGTTATATTAGGCAGGAGATTATCAATTTTGTTGCGTAATAGAAAAAGAGGACTTTTGATTCTAAAGTCATGATTAACGTCTATCTATGTTACAAATCTTAACATTCAAAAGGGAGAAGTTTTACAAAAGATTTTCATTGATAAAAAAACTATCAAATTGTTTCCACTCTAAGTGTGGGGCACTTCCTTGCCAGTCAAGGTCTGTATTTTGTACACCCCTTCTACTACCTGCTTGCAGACGATGAGAGGGCTGATCCACGTCTGATCTAGCTTTTCCATCACATGGCTGCAGGCTACCAATTTAGCTTTCTTCAACACTAGGTTGACTGCTTTGAATGATTTCTTCTTGACAAGTAACTCATAGTAACGTGTTGTCCTCCTCTTGACTTCTTCTCGCCTGAGGGTTGACAAAGTGTATTTTACTTCGAATATATCCATTGAAAGCTCCATACCTTCACCATTCTTGATCTATTATTCATCTGTATTGTGTTTTTTTTTTAAAATTCAAGATGGTTTTCACTCTTTGTCTATGCAGGCTATACTCTACTGGAATCACCACTTCAGCTCCATGTGAGAGCAAAAAGGGGGTTTGTCCAGTTGCAATTATGGGGGTAGTTCTCAGTGGCCATATAATAGAGAGGAGGTTGTAGGCCCACTTTTCTTCCATTCCTTCAACTTTTTTCTTAGGAGTTTATGTATCAGCCTACTGGGGGCTTCTACTTGCCCGCTTGCGGGTGAACTTCAAATTTTTCTCTTGGATTAGGTAGAATTATTTTACATCTTGATCATTGAAATGTGTCTCATTGTCTGTTATCATTACCATCAAAAGCCAATAGCAACGAATTTTGTTCGACCAGATAAAATTTCAAAAAGGCCCCAGTGGTGATGAGGGTGAGAGTCCTTGCTTCAATCCATTTTGAAAAACAGTTAACCACTACTTTTATGAACTTCTTCTGACCTTAAGAGAAGGAAAATGCTTCATTAATTTGAGTCCCCAAATTGCAAAGAGTCAAAGGCTCATGATCGGTTATAACTAGTGGCATGACCGGAGTTGAATATGAGTTAACTTCTAGCATTGTTCACATTTCCTCAAGAAATATTTTACATCCTTTCCGAAAGTTTGCCAGAAGTACCCGTGACATAGTATTTAGTTTTCTAGAATTTGCTCGTCGAAGTGTCTACCACTCTCCTGAGTGTATTTCTCTTAGGGCATTAGTTCTCTCATTTCTCATAAGCGTCATAGGTACAAGGAGGTCACCAGTTAGAGAAAGTGCTCTCTGTATAGAAGGTGATAACATGTGGCCTTGATCCTAAAGCGCATACGATCTTTGATTTTGGGGAGAATTCCCAAACTTTGAGGAAGTCTAATTATTGGTCCACCCAACTAGTTGCCCTTTCCATACTTTCATTTTTTTACTTCCACGACTTCCTCTTCTTTTATTGCGGAGTGCTGGAGTCTCGAGTACGATGTAACAACAAGGTTTCAATGGCTTGATCACAGACATGTTGTCTACAATCTAGTTGTCTTCTCAAGCGATGTGTTTGATTCTAAAATATCCTACATTTTCTATCTTTGTCTTTTCCTTTATGAGATACCTTATCATTGTCTTTATTTTTGCCTCGAACTGTTCTTTCATCTGGTTGACTACTATCATCCCCAAGTCAAGTTTTGTTGTCGTTATCTCAAAAGAACCAGGTCTGTAGAGCAAAATCGTCATGAATGCTGCCGCCCAAACAGTCATCTATGTGGACTATGGTTTGGGGGCTTGGAGTGAGGATCCCACCATTTCAAATGTATTCAATTGACTAAAGGTGCTAGGCATGAAATGAGGCTATGTCTTTTGTAAGTCTTCTTATTTAATGGGCATGGTTTCTTATACTTCTCACCACCTCAGGTTACTACCAAGTGGATTCAACTTCCTTGAATCTAATTGAGCTTCCGAGCATACTTTCAGGTGGTGGGGAGTGGGAAACCAAGGGATTTGCATCCCCTAGGTATGAACCCGAGGGCGACCAACCAGGCACCGAGACCCTCCCTATTATTGATGTGGAAGATGACCAACCCACGACTGTCCCCAATGTGACTTATTTTTATTGTCAGTCTTCATGAGCATGTGAATAGTGCAACTTCAACAAAAATGGTCGACTGTATGACCTGTTTGGCGAGTCTAGAATGAGAAGTTGAAATCTAGAAGCTATCAAAGGTCCTTTTACAACGTGAGCATATGAAGCAAAAAGAAAAGTGCTTGATCCCCCAAGCATAAGTAGACTCGAGTTAATTAAGCTAGTTTAGGTCCAACAGGGAGTTTCTTTTTAAGAAGACTTACCCACCTTGGTTGTCTCCCGATTGAGGCCATGTCTGATTCTTGCATAGTGTTTTCCCTTTAATCTAACTGATGTAATGTTTCTTAAAAATTATAAAACATTTTTTAAAGTGAGGATTTATGATGTTTTGATCTTTCTGCCTCTTCTCACAATGTGATGCTTGTTATATTAATTAGGTTTTGGTTATTTTTATTCCCTTATAAGTTTTTGGCATCTTTCGTCTTTCCAACCCTCTATAAAAACTTGATATTTTGATCATGGGTATTTTACTCTATCATTTTGGTTTGTCATTTTCTTCTACTTCCAGCTACCCACTGATTCTTTTGCTCACTCTTCCTCCTCCTATGTCATTGTTGGTGCATTGTCCAACAATCCAAAAAGTTTGTGCCTTATCTGACAGACCCCCTTTCTGTGTTGCTTCCTGCCGACTCCCTGCGATCCAACATAGCCCATTAAGTTCCACACAAAGAGACTTCTCGTATTGTCAAGAATGGATGTTGTGCTAATACAGAAGCACTATTTTACTGAATTTGATACGAAGGATAGTGTCAGGGCCTCTTCTAATGAATAATCGGTTGCCTTGTACAAAATAATATTTTTATTAGTAATGGAATGAAATGGTTGTTTTTTATGTGTTCATTCATTCAATTTTTGGTAGCATCTATTTATCATATTAATTTTATTTATATATTTGATTGTCCAAGTCTTTGTGGTTCATTAATTTTCTTTTTGGATTGTGCAACTGGTTAATTGTGTTTGGCACCCATTTCGAGCTCTATGCTAACCATACTCTTTTACTCTCTGAAGACTTTGCCTTAGACAGACCGTGCATTTTGTCGGCCTTGTTAAGAGAATCTTATCACTGTCTTCATGGAGGTAATTATCAAGGCTTGTTAATTTGGCAATTCGAGCTCCACTTACCACATATCTTGTCACGAGTGAGGGGGTAATTAAGTGTCAGAGCTTGACATGTTTCGGGCTTGAGTAGATGACATCTACATATCATATGATGAAAAAATGCAAGCAAATGACAAGTATAACACGTTTTTTTGAATCTGTTATGTCTCTCATACCACTGTTAGCAACAGGGGTTGTCCCCTAAATTTAAGTGGTTGGCCTCTCTAGCAAAGTTCTCTTAGTTTAGATGAGTTAGTCGGGTTTTTCTTAAGGATAGAGCACTCTTTCTTTTGTTAATATTTTTGTTTTTGTGCGTGGGACCTTTTCAGATTTGTTCAAGACTAGGGAGTTCTTTGGGTACCTGAAATGAATATTAGATTGTTGTAACAATAGTTATACTATCGATAGGAGATTATCAATTTTTTTGTGCAATAGAAAAAAGTGGCCTTTAGATTCTAAATTCGTGATTAATGTCTATTTGTATTGCAAATCTTAACAGTCAAAAGAGAATAGTTTTACCAAAGATTTTCATTGATAAAAAACTATCAAATTGTCTCTGCTCTAAGTGTGGGGCAATTTTGTGCCTGTCGAGGTCTGTATCTTGTACACTCCTTGTGCTACATACTTTCAAACGATGAGAGGCTCAATCAACGTTTGATCAAGCTTTCCCATTGCATGGCCGCAAGATACCAAACTAGCTTTCTTCAGCATAGGTTGACTGCTTTGAATGATTTCTTCTTGACAGGTAAGTCACGTTACTGTGTTGTCCTCCTCTTGACTTCTTCCCTCCTAAGGGTTGACAAAGTTTATTTTCTTCCAATATATCCATCGAAAGTTCCATACCTTCACCATTCTTGATCTGTCATTCATCTGTATTGTGTTTTTTGAAAGTCAAGATGGTTTTCACTCTTTGGCTATGCAGGTTATACTCTACCGGAAGCACCATTTCAACTCCATGTGAGAGCAAAAAGGTGGTTTATCTTATTGCAGTTGTGGGGGTAGTTCGCAGTGTCCATAGACTAGAGAGGAAGATGTTAGCCCACTTTTCTTTCACACTTTCAACCTTCCTTCTTAGGAGTCTAAGTATCAGTTTACTTGGGGCTTCTACTTGTCCTTTTGTGGGTGAAGTTAAGTTTATCTCTTGGCTTTGGTAGAAATAATTTACCTCCTGATCATCCAATGTGTCTCATTGTATGTTATCATTACCATCAAAAGCCCATAGCGACAGATTTTGTTCGTTCAGGTGAAATTTCAGAAGACCCCAGTGGTGATGAGGGTGAGAGCCCTTGCTTCAATCCATTTTGAAAAGCAGTCAATCACTACTTTTATGAACTTTTGCTGACATTAAGAGTAGGAAAATGCTCCATTAAGTCGAGTCCCCAAATTGCAAATGGTTAGGGGCTCATAATCAGTTATAACTAGTGGGATGGTTTGAGTTGCGTATGAGTTAACTTCTGGATTTGTTCACATTTCCTTAAGAATTCTTTTGCATCTTTTCCGAGGGTTTGCCAGAAGTACCCTAGATATAGTATTTAGTTTTCTACCATTCGCTCGTCAGAGTGTTTAAAACTCCCATGAGTGTATTTCTTTCAGGGCATCAATTTTCTCATCTTCTCACAAGCATCATAGGTACAAGCAGGTCACTAGTCAGTTAAAGTGCTCTCTGTATAGGAGGTGATAATGCATTTCCTTGATCCTAAAGCACATATGAACTTTGATGTTGGGGGAATTGCCCAACTTCGAGGAAGCCTAATTATTTGTCCACCCAATTAGTTGCTATTTCCATACTTTAATTTTTTTTACTTCCATGGCTTTTTTTTTTCTATAATGGGGCGTTGGAGTCTTGAGGATGATGTACCAACAACATTGCTACACCTTGATCGTAGACATGTTGTCCATGATTAATTTGTCTTCTTAAGCGATGTGTTTGATTCTAAAATACCCTAATTTTTTTTTTTATTTTTGTTTTGTCCTTTATGAGATTCTTTATCATTGTCTCTATTTTTGCCCCGAATGGTTCGTTCACTTGGTTTACTACCAGTTTTAAACAAGATCCTATAATGAGATGTCACAATCAGATCCCATAGGTAAAATGCATCCCATAGATAAGGGCCTCATACTTGACCTGATTGTTAGTCTCTTCAATCTCTATCTCAACAAAGTGGTAGATGACATGTTCAAATAAACCCATCAACGCAAGTCCTAGGCCCGACCCTTGCTAATCTGATTCACCCTTAGTTTACATGATCCACAATGGTTAAAGTCTGGATGCCTTACATTCACTGTCATTTGATTATGGAAAATTGATAAAAAAGATGGGTATTATTTGTTCTTTAATCACTATTTGGGTGATATATAATAAGTTGAAACCACTGAGTTCTACTACACGCTTGTGGATTCAGCCAGTGTGCTTTGGTTTTTCCAATACTGACTTGAGCGAATGATCTGAGATCACCCACACTTTATGAATATGGAAATATGGATGTAGCTTTTGGAATAAAACAACCAAGGAAAAGGTTAGCTTCTCCATAATTTGAAATCTAAATTATTCTTCTCTCAGAATGTGACTGACATAATAGATAGTAAATTTGTTCTCCCATTCTTCTCACACTAAGCGTAAGTTAATTGCATCGGAGCTTACGTCAAGATATATTGCAAGTTCATTGCTTGGCTTTAGATTTTTGAGTAGAGGTGGTGTAATTAAAGATCCTTTCAGCCCCTCAAAGGCTTGCTCACAATCATTTGTCCATTAAATTTTTTTATGATTATATAGTATTTGGAAGAAAGTCACACACTTGTCACCAAACATAGAGATGAAACAACTTAGCCCTGCAATTCTCCCTTGTTTTTTGTTCTTTTTAACTAAGAGTAGCCAGTAATACCCAAGAATACTCTCAATTAATTAAAAGTTTTGCTGACACTTTATGATAACTTGTGAAATAGGTAGACAAAAGGTAAATGGTTACCTCAAGCCGGTTATCCCAACGCACAAAAGCCATACTGAGCCATAAGGGTAGAGGGTGAATCACTGTATTCCAAATGGGCAGCGACCTATCAGAAAACAGGGTTAGTGAGACAACCTTAACAATAATCCAAAAGGATTGAAAGGGCTCAAATGAGGTTATCAATAAAAGAGGAGGAAGATAACTTAAGCAGGTAGAGATAGTTGGGTCGGGCTACAATGGATTCTTCATCCCAAGCTATTAGGACTATAAGTCTACCTAGTCATGGAGGAGTTAACCTAACCTGACTAGAGATCCATTATTAATGATCAATGAATTGCATCATCTAAAGAGACCTCAGTAGCCCTAAAGTCAAATAAAGGAAACTCCTAAGCCTTATGACCCTCTACAAGATGATTACACTGATGTGGACTTACTCCTGACATGCAAAGTGGCAAGTATGCCTTTGAAATGAGAAAGAATGAATGTTTGCTACAAAGCCAAACAGTTCCAAAAAGGATAACCACTTAAGTAAAAAAAAATATTGTGCTTGGCTAATTCAAATGGTGAAGTACCAAGACTCCTCCTTGGGACGTGCAATATGATACATTTATCTATCAAGTCCTAATGTGAAGGCCCTATTAGATATGATTGTGGATCTGGTTATACATGCAACCCATTTTAAATCCTACCCTAAGGTCATGTAGAAAAGTAAATTGCTATTTTTAAAAGATTTAGTATTTTGATCCTAAATTTTGATTTATCTTAATCTTTAATTATAAAGATTTTTTATAGAAAAGGAATATTTTGGGTCCTTAATGAGCTTATATTTCATTTTTGATGAGCCCAGATAAATGCATAAGTAAAGAAAAAAAGATAGCAAGCTGCAAAAAGATAAAAAAAGCCAGTTTAAAACAATAAGAAAGGCTCAAATGTTGTTGAGTAAGCAAGATATCACATAAAAGCTAAAAATGGGTTCAGGCTCCACATATGCATGACTGATCCTTATTTCTATACAATAATAGAAACTCAAAATTAAGGTACGAGCCACACAGGTGTATCACTTGGTTATTGTTGCACAGTTCCCGTGGAACTCGTGCCCGTATCTCATTTCTGATAAATGACTCATTATAGAGACTTTAAATTTTACATAATAAAATTTCAAAAAAAGAAAAGAAAAGAGAAAAAACCCTACAAAACAGACTGAAAAGATTATATCACATGTAACATATAATGAGCATGTCCCATGAGAAGGGGAATTAGCAGTCTTGTAGAAAAGAAGTTAGTTAAATAATTACATCCCTTCCCTTGGCTGACATGGCTCCCTACACAGAAAATCAATCTAATATGATGTTGTGCATTCACAAACACAATAAACACACAAAGAAAAACAAAATCGCCTAGCTAGGCACAATCCATCAAATATAGTCGGACATTGAAAATCCTAACTACACCTTACCCTAAACTAGCAAGCATTTACAATAAAGTAGCCTATCACAATATCTAAGTGTGTGTAGAAGGTGTGATTTGTTCTAAGGCTGG
>JXCR01148886.1:0-30689 GCA_002079205.1 Phalaenopsis hybrid cultivar
TATATATATATATATATATATATATATATATATATATATATAAACTATTTTGTGCCAAATAGAAGTGATCCTACTTTTTATCCTCTTATGAGTGCTATAAAGAATATTGATTAATCCAGAGTTTGGTCCCTAATTCTGTGATTAGGCTGAGAGGATACCGACGGTCACTCCTGAGCTCCCACTAATCCCTCCCTTGAGGGCTAACAATCTTGCATTAGTTTTCAATCAACTATATTAAATTGGGGATTTTAATTTGTCACCTTAAACTCTCCAATTCTGCATCCAACAAAGTATATTTCCCTATTTATTTGCACCCAATCCCATATGTGACATACTCACCCATGAAATCAAATGTGATTCTCCCTATGTTATAGAAATCATGTCTCATTTAAGAACATATGTCTCTCAACAAGTTTTAACATTTCAATTGGTCATATCAAAAAGTAAATGAAGATTGAAGTTCAAATTATCACAAATTATTATCATTTAAAACCATAGAAAGTAAAATCTATTCTTAAAAAACAACTTATCTCAAAGTAGGGAGAAGGATAAAGAAGACTACTAAGAATTCAAGAGAAGGATATGATAAAACACAAATTTTATATATAAAAATAAGTTTACAAAAAAAAAATACAACTTATCTCACAATCCTTCCCCAACAAATACCTAGAAGTTCTCTTCAAGCCTTTCTCTTATTACAATCACTCACAATTCTCTCTTAGAAGTATAATGAAGAAGAAATCTCTAACCTTCCCTCTCCTCTTAAAATTATAGAAGAAACTTTCCTCTTCTTTATATAACTCATGCCAACTTTATCTCCTTCACGCCACACACTCAAGTCTTCAAGTCTTTTTCTTTTATTTTGGGGTGCCTCCTTTGGAAAAGAATTTAAAATTTCCTCCAAAACTCCATCCAAAAGTCAATTCTTTTGAATTTTAAAGATGTGTCTTTTGATCCAAGAGTCATATCCCTTCATAAAAGAACCTTCCAAAGTGTCTAGATGCATTAAATTACTCCAAGAGGTGTGTAGAACAAGTGTCCTTTTAAAATTAATGCAAAAATTTGTCTTGAACAGCCTTAATTTGAAAAAGTCATCTATGGCACATCATGCACCAATCTAGTGCATCATGTGTCAGTTCTATGGATTTTGGCGCATCATGCGCCGATCTGGCGCATCATGCGCCGATCTGGCGCATCATGTGCCAGAATCTAAAAATTTGTTGTTTTGGCTCTAAATTTCGTCGTTTTTGCTATTTTTGCTCTAAATGCCTGAACATGATATATCTGCAACAACAATAAAAACCTTTCTTTAATGTGCAATATCACCAAAAATAAGCATAAAATTGGTACTTAAAATATTATATTATTTTGGTGTATCACTTCTCTAGTAAGGGTAAGAAATATTATTGTTCCTTTTTGGCACAACACATTTTGATTACTTATACAACAAAATTTTTATACTTGTTACTCATTCATGATAAGAAAAAATATATTTTACTTAAATTACCTTCATCTTACAAATATTTAATTAAGTTAATTAAATGCTTACTTTATTTTCAATTATCAAAAAGTACAAAAAAGAATATAATGTCATTCCTATTATTGTATCTTAAGTTTAAATAAGAATACTAAGCTAAGTAGGATTTTTGTTATCTAAACTTTCTAGTTTTCTAAAAGTGCATATTGCCTGTTTTCACTATGGGTTCGATATTTAGAGCTTAATCAAAAAGTTCTATATTACTTGATAACGATACGTATACTTGCGTAGTATCCCATATTTAAATATTATAATTGTATTCTTCTTTACTTCATAATGGAAAATTTACCTAGCTTTAGCTTTGGATCAAGTTTTTGGCTTTGTTGCAAAATAGGAATCACTATTAAGGAAGTTAAGCATATATCGTGTACATCGCAATAAACATCTATATAGAAAGTCGGGATCAAGTTTTTGGCATCGTTGTCGGGTAAATTTAATTTTAAAAAGAAATTGTTTAAAAGATGTTTTGAGAAAGAAAAATTTCTATTTGTATAGTGTTATTTAAACTTTAATATTTATTATAAGAATATTGTAGTGTTGTTTTTTTATTAAGTTCTTGTTTGTGTGTTTTTATTATATTATATTATATTTTATACATTTTATAGTAATGTATGTGCAGTTCAAGTTCCACAGGACTTAGGACTTACGATTCTAAATTAGAAAAAACTATTAGAAAAATTAAAAACTACTTAAAATTTTCAAGAAATGATAAATGAAAATAATCAAATTGTTGATGATTTTAGACCTTTAAGAGATTATGCAAACCCTACGGCGGATGAACTTTATAGTATTCCAAAAACTATAGTAGCTAATTCATTTGAGCTTAAACCTATTATTATCCATATGGTATCAAATAATCAGTTTGGGGGAGCACCAACTGAAGATCCTAATTTACATCTTGCCAATTTTCTAGAATTGTGTGCTACATTTAAATATGATGGTCTATTAGATGATGTTATAAGACTTAGATTATTTATTTTCTCACTAAGGGATAAGGCTAAGATATGGTTACATTTGTTATCACCTGGATCTATCAAAACTTGGAGTGATTTAGCGTAGAAATTCCTTGCTAAATTTTTTCCACCATTAATAACTACAAAGCTTAGAAATGATATTCCATCTATTTGTCAATTTGAATGGGATTCTATTTATGAAGCATGAGAATGATTTAAATAACTCTTAAGAAAGTGTCCACACCATGCTCCAGATTGGTTAATAATTCAAACCTTTTACAATGGATTAGCAGGATCTCTTAGATCTATTATTGATGTCATTGTCGGTGGTTCATTAATGTTAAAAACATTTAATGACGCTTATGCTTTAATTGAAGAAATGTCTACAAATAATATTTAATGGCCTTCTGAAAGGGTTAATCTTAAGAAAGTAGCCAACATTCATGGAAATAATGCTCTTGTTATGTTAGCAAATCAAGCTGCTGTAATTTTAAGGAAGTTAGATCAATTTAGAATGAATTTTTCTCAACCAATTTCAATGATTGAAGAGAATTCATTGGGACGAATGGTAGATTCTCAAGCACCATTAGAAACTTTGAAAGCCATAAACAATAAACATAATAACCCATATTCAAACTATTATAACCCAGGTTAGAAGAACCATCCCAACTTTAATTGGAATAATACTTCCAGTGGTAAAAAGCAGCAAAGGGGGAACTACCAAGTTAACCCATTGGAAAACTGGAACATTAAAGGAATAGTAATTATAGACCTACTTACCCTACATGTTTTAATAGTAATCCACAATTTAAGGAGAAGAAGTTGTCTAATGAAGAAGTGATGTTACAAATGGAAAAATGATTACAAAGTCAAGGAGCTACAATTAGAAATATTTAGAATCAATTGGGATAAATAAGAAATTCATTAAGTAATAGTTCCCAAGGAACACTTCCTAGTAATATAAAAGTAAATCCAAAAGACCAGAGTAAAGAGCAATTAAAAGTTGTTCAACTTAAAAGCGGAAGAGAATTGGAAGGTAGAGTTTAAAAAGAAACTGAAGTAGAGAGAAAAGAGATTGAAGAACCAAAAGAGGATGCTCTAAAAGGTTTAGAGAGACTTATTTCTCCCCTTAAAGTTGAATTGGAGAAACCACCACCTTCATTTCCTCAGAGGCTCCGACAACAAAAGTTGGATAAACAATTTTCAAATTTATGGAAATTTTTAAGATGCTTAAAATTAATATTCCATTTTTCAAAGCCTTAGAACAAATGCCAAGCTATGTGAAGTTTATGAATGATATTTTTAACAAGAAAAGGAATTTTGAAGATAATTAAACTGTTACACTTAGTGAAAAGTGCAGTGCTAGAATTCAAAAAATGCTTCCTGAAAAACTTAAAGATCCTAGTAGCTTCATAATTTCATGTGCAATGAAAGATAGATTTTATGGGAAAGCTTTATGTAATTTAGGTGTAAACATCAACCTTACGTCATTATCAATATTTAGTAGATTGGTATTAGGAGAAATAACCCTCTACTACTGTAACTTTGCAATTAGCAAATCATTCTATAACCTATCCTAATGGAGTTATAAAAGAAGTCTTAGTGAATGTGGATCAATGTATCTTTCCTATTGATTTCATTGTGCTAGATATGGAGGGAGATAAGGAGATACCTATCAATTTGGGGAGACCTTTCCTAGTTACAGGAAGAGCAATAATAGATGTGGAGAAAAAAGAATTAATTATGCACATCTATGATCAAACAGTTACTTTTAATATTTCCAAATCAATGAAATACCATGTAAAAGGTAAAGATGATGAATGTTTTAGAATGGATGTGATGAGATATTTAAATGAATGTCATTTCAAAGCAACTTATGAAGAGAAAACTGAAATCAAAGGGTTGGAACACTAGCAAAAAGAGGAATCAGATCAACATGATGATTTATATAAGGAAGATTAAAATTATGTTTAAGAAAGTTTTGAAGTTTTGGACAAGTCAAAAAAAGATAAATCTTTTTATCCATTAATTGAAAAACATCGTGAGGTTGAGTTGAAGTTACTTCCTAAAAATTTCAAGTACGCCTTTTTAGGTGATTCATCAACATTACATGTTTTAATTTCCTCAAAATTAACTATAGAAGAAGAAGAGAGTTTGATGAAAACTTTAAAGAGTTACAAGAAAGCTTTTGGATGGACAATTGTTGATATAAAAGGAATCAAACCTTCAATTTTTATGCATAGAATTCATATGGAAGAGAACTGCAAACCCAAGGCTGATCGTTAAAGGAGATTGAATCATGTTATGAAAGAGTTTGTTAATAAAGAAATTTAAAGTGTTTAGATACTGGAATTATCTACCCTATTTCAGATAGTGCATGAGTTAGTCCAATTCACCATATTCCTAAGAAAGGAGGAGTGACTGCAACTTTGAATGAACATAGCAAGTTAATACCAACAAGACAAGTCACAGAATGATGAAAATGCATTGATTACAGAAAATTAAATCTCACCACAAGGAAAAATAATTTTCCACTACCCTTTCTAGATTAAATGCTCGATAGACTAGCTGGGCATAAATAATTTTATTTTTTGGATGGATATACGAGCTACCACCAATACTAATAGCGTCTGAGGATCAAGAGAAAACAACTTTTACCAGTCTGTATGGTACATTTGCTTTTAGAAGAATGCCCTTTGGCATATATAATGCACCTGCTACATTTCAAAGATGTATGATGGCTATTTTTTGTGATTTGATTGAAAACGGGATTGAAGTTCTTATGGATAATTTTTCAGTGTTTGAAACTTCATTTGAATCATGTTTAAAAAGCTTATTAAAAGTTCTTAAGTACTGTGAAGAAAAAAATTTAGTCCTTAATTGGAAAAAACACATATTATGGTAGAAGGAGGAATAATTTTGGGACATCAAATTTCAGAAAATGGTATGGAAGTAGACCCTGCAAAAATTCAAGTAATTGCTAATTTACCTTGCCTTATTTTAGAAAATTAGGAGTTTCTTAAGACAAGCTGGATTCTACATGAGGTATATTAAAGATTTTTCAAAAATTACTAAGCCTCTATGCCATTTACTTGAAAAAAATGTAATTTTTAATTTTGATAAAGAGTGCCTAAAAGCTTTTGAATTATTAAAAAAAATTAGTCAGTGTACCAATTATAATTTCACCAGATTTGGAAAACCTTTTGAATTAATGTGTGATGCTATTGATTATGCTATTGGACCAGCTTTAAGATGGAAGCATGATAAGATTTTCAAAGTTATCTACTATGCTAGTAGAACTCTTAATGAAACTCAAATTAATCATACCACAACTTAGAAAGAGCTATTAGTAGTAATATATGCTTTTGATAAATTAAGATCATACTTAATTGGAACTAAATGTATTATGCATACATATCATTATGCTATCCAGTATTTAATGAAAAAGAAGGATGCAAAACCTAAACAGATAAGAAGAATTCTTATTTTGCAATAATTTGACTTTGAAATAATACATAGGAGGGGAGATGAGAATCAATTTTTTTATCACTGTCCAAACTTCAATTGGAGAAACCACTCTATTTTGAAAAAGAGATTAATGAACATTTTCCAAAAGAAGAATTGTTCAATGTAAATGAGTAGCATGTTTCGTGGTATGCCGACATTGTGAATTTCATTGTTATTGATATTATACCTTATGAAATGACATACCAACAGAAGAGGAAATTTATATTTGAATATAAGATCTATTTTTGGGAAAACCCATTTTTATATATATAAGGAAAGGATCTTATTATTCGAAGATGTGTGCCTTTAGAAGAAACTTATAAAATTATTCAAAAATGTCATAATTCTGATTTTGGGGGACAATTTCAATGTTGATAAAATAACAAAAAAAATATACAATTTGGATTATATTGGCTTACAATGTTTATAGTTATTAATGCTTATATCAAAACTCGTAATCAAAGTGTTGACCTTACTTTTGGTTGAGGTTTAGTTTTTCCTCTTTTGTAGCTTAAGTTCTAGCCATAGGACTTTTCGGTTGACTATTCCTACAAACTAGAACCCTCACCATTAGAAATTATACCCTTTTTCTTGCTCAACTTGAAGTTTCACATATTGGTTCTAACCTCTAGCACTTAGTGGGTGGGGTCATTATGGGGGAGCTCAAGATGAGTTCCCATAAAACTGCTTGCCCTTAAGTTGACTCTGGGTACTTTTCTGGAGCAAAGGCACTCACTTGTACTCACTCTCACTCACAATCACTCACAACCCTAAACCCCAATTTTCCTGACTTTGGTCCCTTGATCCTTTAGGAGACTCATGTAGATGGTACCCTAAACCCACAAGCCCTAGGCTAGGGTTTAGCTAAGACAAGTACATAGAGGACCCAAATGGGGGTTTCATTGGTCCGTATCTCATTTATGGTGGTTAGCTCCTCAATTCTAGCCAAAATATTCAACTTGGCTTTTTGTCCCAAATCCCCCAAATTACCTAAACACCGCCAAATCCCAAATTTGGTCAAAATCCTCAAATTCATCCAAAATATCCAAATTTGTTCAAAAAATCATTTCAAACCTTTTAAAAATAACCAAATTTCTCAAAACTACCCAAAAATGCCAAATTTTCCAAAATACCCCCAAAATAGCCAAAATTACAAAAATACCCTTGGAACCCCAAACCTTCCCAAAGCATCCAAAATCACTCCAAATATTTCCAAAACCCATTTGGACCCCTCAATTGGACCCAATTTGACCAATTTGTTCATTTTGACCAAAATCCCCAAATTGCCTTTAAAGGCCCAATTTCCCCAAATTTACCTCAAATGTCCATCAATTTAGTCCCGATATCTGCCAATTTTAATCCTAAAATAAAATTAACTTTCCATATGAACAATTTAAATCAAATACAAGCTCAATTGTCCCATGATTTGATCCCAATTTTGATCTAGGTCTAACCCCCAATTTTGGCTACATGACTTAATCTCACCAAATTGAACCCCGTGACCTACTCCGTTGGCCTTAATTTGAATCCTAAACTCTTCATAAAAATCCTACACATCAAAATTGACCTTAAATTGGCCTTGTTGAAGCCTCAATTTTATTTAATTTTGACCCCAAGTCCAAGAATCCCCAAATTTGCCCTAAATTAGCTATGTCTCCAAATTTCTCCAAATTGAATGCCTTGGCCCAAAAATTGGCACCCAATTTATGTTGAAAACTCTTCATGACATTCTTATTGTCTATTTTCAATAAGCAATTTGGACTTAGCCCAAGCTTAACACAATCTAGACTGAAGTCTAGCCCAACATGCCTAAAGTGACCAAATTTCTAACGTCCTTTAAATTGAACCCCCAATTGAACTCAAAATCATTTCAATCCTTCACAAAAAATCTTGATTATGATCATCTACACAATGTTGATATCATTTCGGCTCAAATTCATGGCTAACCTAACCCAAACACAATTTTTAACAATTTGGACCCAAATTGAACCTATATACCAAAATTGGCCTAACCACCCTAAAGTCACCAAATTTGTGACTCCAAAACCATTAAGCTCCTCCTAAGGACCAAGCTAAACAACCCCAAATCAACAAAAGCATTCTATGGACCAATGGATCCCCATATTAAGGAATTTATTTGCTTTTTTTGGCCTTAACCACAAAATCTATTCCATCATTGATTGTCATAAGAAGTTAATCATCATTAGCCACCTTCTGACCTTCTTGAGCCAATTGACCACTCCCTGGCTGGCCAGCCACCTTGGTGGCTAGAAAATGGCCAAACTGAGAGCCACCACCCTTGAATTAAACCCAATCTTAACCATAGAGGCCGCTCATCCCAATGGCTTTTAAGGGCTCTTCAGCCCTCCGCCTAAGCACCATTTTACACCCATGACTAGGCCCTGAGCTCCCCTCTCCGGCCATGGCTATAAAATGGCCCCTTCATGACCAAGAGAGAGGTGCTAAAATTTTCTCAAGGAGACCCCCTCTAAATTTCTCCCACAGCCTCTTTGAGACCTCCTCAGTGCAACCCAACCACTTTCTTACCCTAATTCCCCTTTTCAGAGTTCAATTTTTGAGCTCAAATCCTTGTTAGAGATAGGACAGAACTCCCCACACCTCCACAGTGCACAAAAATCAAATTAAACTCACCCACACCTTCACCACAATAAAAGATGACAAAGCCCCCATCAAACCCCCCTCATAGAGAGCCTCTACACTAAACTTTGATTAACACCCAAATTCGACTTTGATTGAATTTGGGTCTAGATCTTTCAGCATGACTAGAGGCTCAATCCTTAGCATCCTTGGACCTCCACAAACGTGTTGAACACCACTGATTGAAGCATCCCTTCTCAGAGCAAAGACGAGTCCATAGGATCAAACCTGAGGAGATTTAGTTGAGTCTAGAGGGAGATCTTATGGTTTCAGTGTGACAGTCACAGGTTCACTCTATTTAGGGACGAGGACGTGGAGCTGTTGGATTGCGCGTGTATCAAATGGAGGGCTCTGATTGGGCCGGATGGGAGCATTGTCCATAAAGTGCGAGTTGATTCAGATGGCAGCGCCGAATTGAAAGACGCTAAGTGGAACTTCGGAGATGCTGAGGATGATGTGGCACCGCCCTAGATAAGTAGAGAAATAGGGCTTTATTTTATTTATTTAATGACCAGAACTTCAAAAATCCATATCTTGGTGTAGAAAAATAACAAAAATAAAAGAAAAATATCCTAGTTCTCAGTGAACAGAGGAGAACAGTGTGGAAACGGTTTTAAGTTTATTTGATGCATATTTTATTTTTAAATAATTAAATATGATTTTGAGTCTTTTAACTCTTCAAGCATGTAGACATTTCACCATAGCTTGATATTTTGGCATGTTGTTGCCTCTATCATGGGTGATATTCTATCTAAAAATAAAATAAAAACTTCATTTTAAAGGTTATTTTGAATATTTAAATAATTAAAAATTAAAAAAAAATCACAAAATTGATAAAATTCATGGAAATGTTCTAAATTTTTTCCAATAAAAATATTTTCCCAATTTTCTAAGTGAAGATATTGAATTTTAAAGCTTAAAATAACTCTTAAAAGGCTAAAAATGAATTTTTCTTAATTTTTCACTTAAATAAATCCAATAATTCAAAGAAAAATCAGAAAAATGTAAAATTTATTTCTCTCGGTTCCTTGACCTTAGAGTGATTTAATAAGAATATAAAACTTAATTTTCCATATTTTAAATATTTTATAATTAATTAATACTCCAGAACATAAAATTATTCTAATAATTTAAATAAAACTCAAATAACCATGATATTTGGCCCAAGTGTTTCTCTAGTCTAAGTCTACCTCCAATAAAAATTTCAATGGATTAGGCTTTCCTTGGTCAAGTTGTTGAATTTTCTTTGAAAAAACTTATTTTTTCATATAAATAATTATAAAAATTAAATTAAATTTTGAAAAATCACATTTTGTTCTCTGATGTCTTAATTGACCCATGAGTAATGTGAAATGAAAATCCAAAGTCATTTAAATTAAATTTGATGAATTATGAAGTGATAGAGCGTTAGGGGCAAAAGTGTAATTTTAGAAATTTAGCCTTAATTAAAATTTAGGCTTAATTCAAGAAAGGGAAATGGGAAACCTTTGGTCTTAATTAACATCATTGGATAATTGAAACACAAGGGATTAATTAGTAGAAACTAATCTCACTAATTCCAATTAAAGGATAAATTTGAAATTTCCTTTGGGAGTTTACCAAATTAAATGACCCTAGACTTAGGGGTATAGTTTTAGGTGTTAATAACTCACTAATTTAATACCCCTATCTGGTGTTCAAGTGACATTCAAATGTTTTAATGATGAGTTATTAATACTTAAAATTTTATCTCTTTCAAAATCACTAAGAAATCCACCAGGATCTTAAGGGCTTAATAGTGACCTAAGATAAATCAAATTTGATTAAATGAGGATTAGAAAAGTGAACGTAACTAGAAATTGAACACTACAAGCCCAAGTTAAAACCAAAATTGGTTAAGTGTCTTAATAACACTAACTTGCCCTTTTAAGGGTATTCACCTGCATAATTCTGGAATTGAAGGATAAATGATAATCACACTACTCTTAGGGATAATTGAAACATGAATATTCATTGAACACTAGAAATATTTACAGGATAGATTATTAGGCATCATAATAAGTTTAAATGAGTTTGAAACTTTTCACCAGGCGGTGAGGGGAAAGCATGCACATGCCTTCTTCTCCTAACCAGCTGGATACCTCGGACGTCTACTAAACTTAATATGTTTTTTTTAATAAAATCATCCTTAATCAAACCATTAAACACTTACCAAGATATAATAAATGGACCTTATTTTTTTCGCTTTACAAAAAATGTCGTTACATGCATTTTGAGTTTCAGTTGGAGATGACGGGAAGACTATCCAGGTACGCTTTTATTGTGATTTATTTACCTACATTTTTGGTTTATCGTACCTTTTTTTTAGTATGTTACTGTACTTACTCACTTGCATGTATAACCAAAATACAAACTTACATGCTAAACAATGATGTCACCTTACATGAAAACCAAAACTGCTAGGATAGTCGTAAAACCAAAACCAAAACTAAAATCAAACCAAGATAAAATTCACTGCTACAACATTCAAAATATGAACAACTCAGAATTTAATCACAAACATCACAAAAAAAACAACTACAGTTAAATTAAGATGTCTCTATGGAATGATCGGGAATCCCTCGGAGGAGGTAACCTATGTATGCTAACGAGGCTTCCTATGGTCTAAATGAAAGTATGGAACTCATCAAGTTGAGTTTAGTAAATTCATTTGGACAAAGTAAATCCAATAGAAAATAGTGGTACTAAAACAAGGGAACCGTGAGATCCAAAATGTTGTCGTTGTAATCAACTTTAACATCCCCCATAACATTTAAAGGACTTCAACCATAAGGCCGTCTGATTTGACATCATAACTTGAAAACCTAGTAAATTTAAACTTGCCACGATAAGGAGCTTGGAACTAGCATTGTGGGCAGCATGACCATCTTCAACAACAAAACATGTCTTCCCCAGCTAAACCAATTTCTTTCCTTAGAACTAAAACAAACAAGCCATAGGATTTTGAGGTTGTTTGCTTATGCATAATAAATCCTCACCTTATCTTTAGGCCTTTGTATAGCTTTGATGTACAATCTAAGCCCTAACTCATCTTAGGATTCCAAGGATGTTGTTTGTCATGACCTAAATCCTCACATCTTTCAGGCTATTGTGTGATTGTTTCACACGAATATAAGCCCTAACAAATAATATTGGCAGGATAAAACATTCAAATAATTTCTCCTCAAAATTGAAGCCGAACGATAGGATAGACTAGGAAGTCAACGAGGTTCTCCTCCGGATCTATGGCATCACCTAGTTCTCCCTCCTTTGGATTCCAAAAAAAAATGTTCTAAATTTGAGTCATTCCCATTTCACATCTCTTTGTCCATTTTTGTTGAAAGTCTTATCCTTTTAAACTTCTTGAAGGTAATATTTTCTGATTTTTATCGAGAGTTTTCTTAAAAAACTTTGGTCATTTAAGATATAATTAACTATAGAGGCTTGCCTTTATATGTAGCTTGTCCAAACCCAGCTTAATATAAATTTTATTTAATCTTTTATATTAAATTGGGAAAATTTTCAACAAATAAAATGGTTTTACAGACCAAACGGATGTCATATATTTCTTAGTTTATTTGATCGAGCCTCATCCTCANCAAGATTTCAATTCCAGTGATCGACAACTTCCAACGGGCAACTCCTTAACTAAAATAGTGCCGACACAATGTCAACCTAGGCAATATTTCTAGGATGAATGAGATGCCCTTCAATTATGTGTTAGAAGTTGAGATATTTGATGTTTAGGGATTATATTTCATTGGACCTGGACCATTTATACCATCTTTCAGAAATTTATATATTTTGTTGGCAATAGATTATGTATCCAAATGGATAGAAGTTATTGTTTTACCTTGATGTGATGCTCAAAGTGTTGCAAAATTTAAGAGAACATATTTTATAAATTTGGGATGCCAAGAGTAATCATAAATGACAGGGAAATCATTTCAAAAATGTAATAATGGAGAATTTATTAAGGAAATGTCATATAAACCTTTGATTTACTACTGTTTATCATCATCATCAGACAAGTGGTTTAGTTGAATTATCCAATCACAAAATTAAAAGAATATTGGAAAAATCTGTAAATCTAACCAAAATGGATTGGTTAATCAAACTTGACTATGCTTAGTGAGCTTATAGGACTAAAACTCCTATAGGAATGTCCCCATATAGGATAATATTTGGGAAAACATGTCACTTACCAGTTGAACTTGAGCATAAAGCATATTTTACTATTAAAAAATTTAATTACGATTTAAAGGATAATGATGGGCAAAGGTTACTGTAATTGAATGAGCTTAAAGAGATAAGGAATGAATCTTATGAAAGTGTTAAGATTTATAAGGAAAAGATGAAGAAGTGGAATGATTGAAGGATTCTAATTAAAAATTTTCAAACAGGGCAACAAGTTTTGCTTTATAATGCAAGGTTAAGATTATTTCTAGGCAAACTTAAGTCCAGGCAAATTGACCTATTTGTTATGATGAAAGTTTATCCCTACGGAGCTGTGGATATCAAAGATCCTAAAACTGACAAAATATTCAAAGTGAATGGTCACAGGCTGAAATCCTACTTTTTAAGTGACCAACACAAATTAAATGATTTTATGGTTTTGGGTCAACCAGATAAGCACTCGTTACATCAGGTTGATGATGTTAGACCAAACGCTCTGTGGGAGGCAACCCATAGTTTTTTGTTTGATTATTTTTATTTTTATGTTGTTGTGTCTGATTTAGAAAATTTTGGCAGTACTTTTACTATATAATGAGTTAGTTAACAAGAGAATCGAACTTTTATTTCTATTATAGTATCTTAAGTTTAAATAAGAATATTTTGCAAAGTAGGATTTTTGTTATCTTCTTTGCTTCATAGTGGAACTTTAAGTAGCTTTTACTTTGGATCAAGTTTTTGGCTTTGTTGTAAAATAGGAATCACTATTAAAAAAATTAAGTATATATCACATCATCGCAATAAACATTTATATAGAATGTCGGGATCAAATACTAGCTACTCCTTTTAGATTTACCCTTTCATAGGGCCATTAAAAATTATTAGTAGCCATCTCTTCATTTAAAGAATATGCTTCATCAAATGGTTTTGACATTAATGATCCACCAGCAGCAGCATCAATTATCGATATAAGATATCCAACCAAATGCATTATAAAAAGTTTAAATTATTAACCAATCTGGTAAAGCATGGTGTGAACACTTTCTAAGAAGATCTTTAAATCTTTCCCATGCTTCATAAATTGATTCTCCTTAATAATGACAAAAAAATGTAATATCATTTCTAAGCTTAGCAATTTTTGAAGGTGTGAAATATTTATATAATTTTCTTTGCGATAAGTCTTCCGATGTTCTGATAGATCCAGGTGCTAACGAGTTTAACCACATTTTAGCTATATCTTAGTGAAGAAGGAAAAATTCTAAGTCTGAAGGCATCATTTGACACTCCATCATATTTAAAAGTAGCATACAATTCTAGAAAACTAGCAAGGCGTATATTAGGATCTTCAGTTTCTGTTCCTCTAAAGTGATTGTTTTATATCATTTGGATAATATTAGTTTAAGGTCATATAAATTGGCCGCTACAGTAGAGTTTTGTATACTCAAATGAATTTTATTTGCTGTAGGATTATCATAATCTCTTAAAGGTCTCTGATGATGTTCATTTTCATTTCAAGCATTACTTGAGTTTCAAGCCATTTTAATAAAATGATCTATCTATTTTTGTTAATTTCTAATTTTTCTAATAGTTCTTTCTAAATCCAAATCTTAAGGTACTAAATCTTCAGGACTTACACTGCGCATAAACAAACACAATAAGTAATTAAAATAGACAAACACACTAAAATAAGAAAATATTCAAACTAAACTACAAACATTTTTTTAGTATAAATAAAATAATTTAAATTTGAAAATAAATTACTAATAATTTCCATTACTTCCTGGAAACAATGTCAAAAACTTGATTTGAGCGGATTTCGTGTGTTATTTTTGCAAATATTTTTCAACATTACAAAATACACATGACATATACAATAAATATGCAATTTAGGCAACGTTTAGGGTAGCTTATTAATCTGCGATGGCATTTTCAAAACACCGCGACACTGTTTGAAAAACACATTTGGGTGCGTTTTTGTGCCGCTCCAAAACGTCGATCCAAAATTTCTTAATAGAGGGCAAAGTGGGACGAGGCCTGCGTCATGCGTCTGATTAACGTGTTAGGGTAAGATTTATGGCTGTGCCCTTTGCTCGCCCTCCTGATCTACTCTCCCTTGCTCTCACCCTCTCATTCTTCCTTCTCCTCTATGCAACTTTTCTCTTGCGAAATGCCTATAACATTTCAACCCTCCGATTTGTTATCCTCCCATGACCCCATTTATAACGGTGGTGAGCTTCAGTCCTTCGCTAATGTTGTGGCTGCTCGTTAATTCCCTTCCATGGCTTCTTCTTTATCCATGATAGAAGATTCCTTCTCTCCTTCTCTCCAAAATTGAGGAGCTGCAACTCCACTATGCACGGTGGGGTGGTGACGGAAATGGCTCCGTAGAAGGGGAACCCTTGGCTTGCGACCATGCTGACGAGTCATGGTGGCTAACGTCATTGGGAACAATTTCTAGACCTTTTTTCTTTCTTATGGCTTTAGGGTTGGGATTGGAATCCTCCTACGAGCCTGAAAACTCGCCCGACACCATTCTTATTCCTCTATTATTGATCTTAAGGTTTGCCCGATCATCTGGATTCTTTTCAATTTTTCTTTATGACAATTTTTGGTGTACTATTTTGTTGGTGAATGGTTTTGTTTTATGTATCGATTTGTCTGTCTTAGTACAAATCTAGTAGTAAGTGTTGGCTTCTTTGGAGAATTCAATGTTTTGATTATAATAGGAACTTAACTTGAAGTAGTTATTTTACTTGGAGCAATCTGTTGTTTAATCGTAATATTATATTGTCCATGCCAACAACTTGTTTCTGAGAAGGACTTGATAGTGAGAGAGGAAGCATGCCATATTAGGTTGTTTTTTGATGGATTTGGATTGTTCTTTGGTGGAGAGAAAATGTGTTTTAGGAAATGGTGATTTTGTTTTTTATTATTTATTTTGTTTTTTTAATAATTTGTGGGGTCATATTTAAGGAATTGAAGGTGTTTATTTTGTTTTAAAATATTAATAATTTTTAAATGCATCCAACCAAATGAAAGACTTTATATTAAATTCATTGTGGTTACTTTGTATAGTGTTACTAGAGAATAAAAGCCAATATCTTTGCGCAACTAGATTCAGATGGGATTTGACTGATCCATGTTTGGGTGTCCTCTAGTGTTTGACATGAATGTTGTTTAATATTATAATTGAAATCATTATGGGCAATGCTACATATGCACATAAGTTTAGGAGCTTTTAAAATTGAGAAATTTACATACGCACCACATAATTTTATGTATTCACCCAATATTTCATATTTACATTTATTTCTTTTGATACTCACAAAATAGTAAGCAGTGTAATCTATTTTTTTAAGCTGATCTGTAACAGTTTTAGGCTTCTGTTATGTGTATTATTTCTCCCATACAGTTTTTTTGCAAACAGTTTCACCAAAGAGGGGAAGATTAGTCCTTTATCCAGCTCAACTATCAAGAAACTTTTATAAATAAGCATCCCTAAATATCAAGCCAGCTTATTCTGATAATCTGCAGATTATCAGATTATTAGAGTAATCTGCTTATCACAAATTATAAATAATCAACAGCTGCCCCAAACAGACCCTTATTCGCAACAAAAATAACATTAGTGAATGTTGACCTCACTTTTGGTTCAGGTCTAGTTTCCTCCTTAGTATCCTAGGGTCTAGCTATAGGACTTCCAGTTGACTATTTTTAGAGGACTAGAAAAGGAACCTTCACCATTAGAAATTCTAAACTCTTCTCTGCTCAACATGAAGTTCTACATGTTGATCCTAACCTCTAACACTTAGTAGGTGGGGTCAGTATGGAGGAGCTCAAGAGGAGTTTCCCATAGGATTTTCAAGCCTTAGGACTAACCCTGGGTGGTCTGGCTTCGGTTAGGCTAGCTTGCACACACCACACTTTCTCACACACCCCAAACCCTAAGACCCCTTGATTTGGTCTCCTAACTCCTTTTAGAAAGCTCACATGGATTGACCCAAACCCTTAGCCCTTTGCAAAGAGGGTTAGGATCAGCATATTGAACATCCAAAATGATTCCTCATATGGCTTCTATTAGTTTGACATGGCTTCATGGTATACTTGCCCATCCTAGCCCAAACTCCCATCAAATTACCAAAATACCCCTACAACCTTAATTTTTGCCAAAAAATCCCAAAATTACCCAAAATGCCCAAATTTGTCTAAAAGTCATTTCAAACCATTTTCCACTACCCAAGTTGACCAAAATCACCAAATTCCCAAAATATCCCCAAAATTGCCAAAAATTACCAAAATGCCCCTCAAGACTCAAAAACTCCAAAATATTTAAAAACTCCAAAAAATTACAAAATCATCACAAATATTCCTAATTATAATTTTGATCCATGACATTGACCCAATTTGACCAAATTGATGCATTTTGACCAAAAGCCCCAAGTTGCCCTTAAAGGCTCAATTTCCCGAAATTAGCCTCATTGTCAAACAAATTGACCCCAATCTTGCCCAATTTCAATTCCTAACCAAAATTCAACATCCCTAAAACCAATTAAAATGAAATACAAACCTAATTTGACCCAATTGCAAGCTCAATTTTACCCAAATCAAAAAGGCCCAATTTTACCCCAAATTGGTCATATCCCCAAATGTCACTGAATTGAAAACCATAACCCCAAAATTTCTACCTAATTTCTTTTCAAAATACTTCATGAAAATCACACACACACCAAATTTAACCATTAATTGGGCAATGGACAAGCACTAGCCTAAACCAAAACCAAGTCTAACCCAAAATCCCCAAGCTGACCCTATGCCCAAATCCCCCCAAATTGGCCTTCCATTTCAACTGCAAATTACTTGAGATCCTTTAAAAAATCTTCATGAAATCTCTCTACACAAAATTAAACATTTAATTAATCCAAATTTTAGCCCAAATTCTCTCCAATTCTTAAAGCGCAATCCCTTAAGTCATTCAAAAAGCTCAAGATTCAATTAAAAGCCCACATGACAATTTTTCTCCTCATCATCCATTTAATCAAAATCATTCCCAAAGTTTCCAATTCATTCCAAAATCATTCTGTATTAAGCCTCATGAAATACACCATCAAAATACCCCATAAAATCTAAAAATCCTTTCTCAAGTAAATTGACCAAGCCAAGGGCAAGCCATGAAGCTATCCTCAAGCCATAGGTGAGCCATATGAACTTTTGCCACCTCACCAAACTATTAATGACAAAAGGAGGGGACATTGTTAAGATCCTCTAAAAATATTTTAACCCTTTTAATGATACACTTTAATCCATGTTTTACCAAATCAAACAGATGGGGACTTCTCCACACCATTTCAGCTGGCTCACCTAACCTTGGTCAGCCATGGGGAGCCAATCATGCCCATTCCAATGGTGCTAGACCCATGGTTGACCTAACCTAACCCCATAGCTCTTCCATTTCAATTAATAACATTTACACATGTCAACCTCAAATTGACTGCACCATGACCTAGCACTGACCTCCCTGAGCTAGATGGTGACCCCTCCCTGGCCGTGTGACCCCCTTGTCTGTCAGAAAACCAAACCCAAAAGCTCTACCATGACTTAAACCCAAAATGAAACCCATCCAAGTGGCACTAATCCAATTAGCCATTAGAGCCTTTCTGCCCTCCATCTAGGCAGCATCCCAACAGCCTCAGCTTGGCCTGAGAGCCACCATGGCCCCTCCTATTTAAATGCCCCCTTCACGGCTAAGAGGGGAGTTGTTCAAATTCCTTAGGGAGACCCTAAAAATTTTTTTGTAGAGCTTCTCCTAGCTTCGTTGAGTGCAAGTCCTTTGTTTTCAGCAACTTAAACCCACTGCTTGTGCTCAATTTTAAAGCTAAAAAAGTAGCTTGAACCAAGACATAATTCCCCAAAGCTCTACAGTGCACCAAAGTTAAATTAATTGCACCCAAACCATCCCCTGAGTGAAAGAAAAATATCCCCCATAAAAGCCTCTTCACCAGACCACCCTGGCATAGAGTTTGATTAACACCCAAAATCGGTCTTGATCAAATTTGGGTCTAAGAAATTCACCACGACCCAAGACTTCATCTAGGAGCTCTCTGGACTCAACTAAGCTTTTGGAGGAACCCAATAGACGACAAAACTTTTGGGAAAAGGTATTGAATTTTCTCCTGAAACCATACCTATTTTGATTCTCCATTTCAATAGAATCAATTTAAGAGTTGATTAGCTGTATGGATGTATTCTCCTTGTTTAGACGAGTTTATCGAAACAAAACCTAAGAGATTTAGTTGAGTATTGAGCGAGATATTAATTTTAGAAGGTGGATGGTTCACGGATTGGGGGACTTAGGGACGATGAATGGATGTCGTCCAGTTGCTCATTTATCGTTTGGACAGCTGAGATTGGGTCGAACAAGTGGATGGTGCATGAACGACTAGCTGAGTCAACGCTGACTCAGATGGCAGCGCTGAACCAGAAGACCCCAAGTGGAGGCTTTAGAGATGCTAAGGATTGTGTGGCGCAACATGATTTAAATAAAAAAATAATGATTTTCTTGAAATATTTAAATCCCAGAACTTTTGGTTCTCTCTGTCATGAGGGATCATCCCTGAAATTTCCAAGATCAAGGGAGATCTCTAGGCAAAGATCTCTATTTTTCAATCATGTCATGTCTATTTTAGTATTATATTAATTAAAACATTAATAAAAAAATACAAAACTAGTTTTGGTAGGTTCATTGTGGTCATAGGATCTTAGGAAAAATATAAACTTGGTTTAACTCATTAAGAATAACCCTAATTACCACCAACCCCTAAAAATGAAAGAAAATCAAATTGGAGTAATTATAAATGTCAATGACATGAAAATCATTCTCCACTATAATTTAATGATAGAGGAGCTCATCATAAAAATTTCAAGTCAAGTGGAACTAATTGACCACTAAAATAGATTAATTAAGTGAAATTGCATTTTTGGCATAAAAATAATTATAATAATTAACATACAACTCAAAAAATCACCAAATTAGTTTTGAGAGCTTCTTATGGCCAGAGTAAGCTAAGAAAAACAAAAGTAGAATTAAAAAAATACTTCATTTTTAAGCTATTTTTGAGTTTTAAATAAATAAAAATTAATTAAAAATCATAAAAAATAAAGAATTATAAAAACACACTAAAATGTCACATTTGGCTTCCTGATCTCTCGAAACCAATTAAAATAATTTTCCTAATTTTCTAAGCTAAGATATTAACTTTTAAGGGCTTAAAATGAATTTTATTTAATTTTTAGGTGAAATTATTCAAATAATTAAAATATAAACCATAAAAAAATGAAATTTATTACTATGGGCTCCCTAGACTTAGAGAGGTTTAAGAAAAATATAAAATTTAGTTTTCCACTTAAATAATATTTTTTATTTAATTAATACTCACAACAAAAAAAATTATTCGAATAATTAAATTAGACCTCTAAAAATCATGAAAATCAATCCAATTGGTCCTTTAACCTAGGTAAACTTTCAGTAATTTTTTTAAGTACAAAAGTTTTGTTTTTGTTGAAATATTGAATTTTCATTAAAAAAATCCTTATTTTCACATTGAAAAAATTATAAATATAAATAAGTTCAGAAAAATCACATTTTCTCCTATGATGTTTTACTGAACCTATGGGTGGGGTAACATAAAAATTTTGAAGTCCTTAAGGGCAAAAAGGGTAATTTTAGCATTTAAGCCTTAATTAATATTTAGGCCTAACCAAAGGGTAAATGGGTAATGAATGGGCTTAATTGACATGATTTAAACATGAAAGGGATAAATGGTAGCAACAAATCTCACTTTGGTCTCATTAAGGATAAATTTGTAATTTCTCAAATTGATGAAATTTGGAAGAGCAATTAAATAAGAAGATACTAAGGTGAGGGGTTTGACTTTAGAATATTATAATAGACTAACTTAAAACCCAAACTAGTGGTTCTAAAATGTCGTATTATCCGTGATAAGGATTAAAGGTATAAACATTTAAGACTTTTCTAAAAAATTACAAAAATACCCATTAAGTTTTACGAGCTTAGTAGCAAACTAGGCTTAATCAAAATCTTGTATAATGAGGTTTATAAAATGACCTATAATTAATTTAAAACTTTTTAAAACACTACAAGCCCATCTTTAAAAATCAAACTCACTAACTCCCTTAATTAAGCCAAATTGCCTCTAAGGGCCTTTACCCATATAATTCGTAAGTGAAACATCAAATGATAATTACTCCACTTAAAGAAATAATAAAAAATTAGGGTTCACTAAGCATAAGGGTATGAATTGGATAAACCATATATCAAAAATAATAAACCAAAATGAACTCCAGACGATTCAAGGGACTGTAAAATGTCTAGGGTATCACCCAGGACCTTTTCATGATCCTTTAAGAGTCTCAGAGGACACTTGGACATATTGTGATTTTCTTAATGGAATCATCCATAGAGATGAAAAAATTGGACCCACCAAGGCATGACATATGATGTGGTAGACATACCTCAAATCTGCACTCTCTGCTTTTCCTACAAGCATGTTTTAACTCCTGCAAAATTATATATATATATATATATATATATATATCTATATATNTTGCAAGTACAAACTTTTCATGTGGAGGAATCAGAAGAATCGACAAGTACATGTTTAAGTTATTGCATTGCAATTTACATTCTTTTTATTTGCACCTCTTGTTTCCTGCCCATAAATTTCCATGTTAAACAACAAGGTCACACTGCTGTCAAAACTGAAAACAAAACAAAATTAGGAAATCAAAATAATATAAAATTCACCGCCACAACATTCAAAATATAAGACAACTCAAAATTAATCACAAACAAAACAAAATAAAAAATTGCAATAAAATTAAACGATCTCTATCATATGATTGGGAATCCCACGGAAGAGGTAACATGTGGTTAGTAATGAGATTTCCCACGATCTAAATGAAAGTATGGAACTCATTGAGTGGAGTTTAGTAAGTTCATTTAAACTAAGTGAATCTAAAGAAAATAGTGGTGCCAGAACGAGGGAACCGTGAGATCCTAACCAGTGTCACTCTAATAAACTTTAACATCCCCATGATATTTAAATATCCATAACCTTAGGAAACATTTGATTTGACATCATGACTTGACACATTTCAAAATTTAAGCTCTCTACGATGAGGAGCTTGGAGCTAACTCTGTGCACAACCTTCTACAACAGCAATCTGCAACAACACGATGATCTACAACAACAAAAGGATGTACAACAACATATCTTTTCCTAGATTTAAATAACAAGCCATAAGATTTTGAGGTTGTTCACCTAGTGCGACATAAATCCACAATTCATTTTTAGGCCTTTGTATGCTTTACTATACAATATAAGCCCTAAATAGTTTTAGGATTCCAAGGTTGTCTTTCATCACGACCTAAATCCACACATCTTGCAGGCTATTTGCATGATCGTTTCACATGAATGTAAGCCCTAATTAGAAAAATTGGGAGGATGACACAAATAATTTCTTGTTGAAGTTGATGCCAAACCATAGGGTAGTTTTGGGAAGTCACCAAGGTTCTCCTCACGATATATGACATCCCTTAGTTCTTCTTCCTTTGGATTCCAAAAATAATATATCAAAATTTGAGTCATTCCCCTTTCACACCTCTTTGTCTGATCTCTTTGAAAAGTTTTACCCTTTGAAATTCTTGAAGACAATATCCCTTGATTTTTATCAAGAGTTTTCTTAGGCAACTTCAGTTATCTAAGATGTAATAAGCTAAAAGAGCTTGCATTTATAAGAAAATTTCAAGAACCAAGCTTAATATAAACCCTATTTAATTTTTTGTATTAAATAGGGGAATTTTTTTGTCAACATAAAATTGGGTTCTCAAACTTAAATTGATGTCACACAATCTTTGGTTTTTTTAATCGAGTTTTCATCAGCAAGTAGCACATCTATTCTTTGGGATGGATGCATTGCTTGCAAGAATAGGCTTGTTTATTTAAACTACTGAGGATATGAGATCAGTTAGGTATTGTATTTTCAAAATTTAAAATATTACTCTTTCCAAATTGTATGTATATAAATTAAATTAAACTGAGCATTGGGACACTCATTCCAGCGACCGACAACTTCAATCTCCCAATCAACTTTTCAGTGCTAATAATGAAAATAGTTTTATCTTTTAAAAATTCTTTAAACTACCAAATCCCTTAAAAATAGCACAAGTATACATATCGCTCATGTAATAAAGGACTCTGGAGTCCTAGATATCGATTCCACTGGGAAATTGGAAATGTTTATTGGTAAATTCTTATGATTATAATGTAAAGTATAATTTAAACTACAAAAGTGAATTACAAAATTTGAATCTAGAGTAAAATGAGTGAATGCTATCTATAATATAATTAAAATACTAAGTTAATTAAACTAATTGCAAAACTGTCAAAAGTAAACTTAAGAAAACTAAACAAAGTTTTTGTGATGAAGAATTCAAATTTAAGAATGCATCATTCACCTTTAAAATGAGTATTTGGATTGTGAAAAAAATTAAAATCATTTAAAAATATATCTATAAATTATTTTGTGCCAAATAAAAGCAATCTTATTTATTACCCTCTTCCAAGTGCATAACAAACATTGACTAATTCAGAGTTTGGTCCTTAATTATGTGGTTAGGCTAGGAGGATACTGGCTGCCACTGCAGAGCCCCACTACTCCCTCACCTAAGGGCTAATAATCTTGCATTACTTTCCATTCAACTGGACCAAATTGAAGATTTTAATCTGTCACCTTAAAATCCCAAATTCTGCATCTAATAATGTATATTTCTCTATTTATTTGCAATTAATCCCATGGATGACATCCTCTCCCAAGGAATCAAATGTGATTCTCACTATGTTGTACAAATCATTGCCCTTTCAAAAAAATATGTTTTTCAACACTTTTTAATATTTCAATTGGCTAGATCAAAAGGTAAAAGGATGTCAGAGTTCAAATTATCACAAATTATTGACATTTAAAACCTTATAAAATAAAATCAATTCTTCACAAACTCATATCTCAAAGTAGGGAGAAGAATAAAGAAGACTACTTAGAATTCATGAGAAGGATATGACAAAATGTGGATTTCATATATAAAAATAAGTTTACAAAACAAAAAAATACAAAAAACACAACTTATCTCACAATCCTTCCCAAGAAAATCGCTAGAAGATCTCTTCAAGCACTTTCCCATTTTTACAAGCACTCTCAATTCTCTCTTAGAAAAGTAATGAAGAAAAAATCTCTCACCTTCCCTCTCCTCTTACAATCCTTGAAGAAAATCTTCAAGCCCTTGACTTTTTCTCTCTCTCTCTTGCCTTCTTCAAAAATCTCTCCCAATACTCTTTTTTCGCCCCCCTTTGAAGCCCTAGACTTCCCTCTCTTTTATTAGAGGCTGCCTCCCTCCAAAAAGAGTTTAAAATTCCCTCCAAAATTCTATCCAAAAGTCAACCCTTTTAAATTCAAAATACATGTCTATAGATCTAAGAGACATATCTCTTCATAAAATACTTCCAAAGTGTCTAGATGCATTGAATCACACCATGAGGTGTTTAGAACATGTGTTCCTTTCAAAATTTGCTCAAAATTTATCCTAACACTCCTTAATCTGCAAAAAGTCATCTCTAGCAGCTCAAGCGCTGGTTCTGGCACTTCAGGCGCCATCATGCTTAAGACCGCACTGTTCTAGGTTTTGGCGCTTCAGACACCAGGTCTCTGTCAAATGGCACTTCAGGTTCCAATTATGGCACTTCAGATGCCAACTATCTATCAAATAATTTTGGTACTTTAGGCGCCAAAATCTCAAAATTCACTCTTTTGGCTCAAAATTTCGTCCTTTTTGCTTCTTTTGCTCCAAATGCCTTAAATTGATATACCTACAACAAAAATATGAAAATACCCTTCTTTAAAGTACAATATCACCAAAATAAGCATAAAATGTATACTTAAAGTAATTTATTATTTTGGTATATCAATAAGTCTTCCCAAGTTCTAATAGATCCAGGTGCTAACGAGTTTAACCACATCTTAGCATTATCCCTTAGTGAAACAGGAGAAAGTCTAAGTCTGACTGCATCATTCGACACTTCATCATCTTTAAATGTAGCACACAATTCTAGAAAAATAGCAAGATGTAAGTTAGGATCTTCAGTCTGTGTTCACCCAAAATAATTATTTCGCACCATTTAGATAATAACAGGTTTAAGCTCAAAGGAATTGACAGCTACAACAGGGTTTTGTATAGTCAAACGAATTTCATCGGCTGTAGGATTAGCATAATCTTTTAAAGGTCTTTGATGATGTTCATTTTTATTTCCAAAATTATTTAAGTTGCAAGGCATTTTGTTTAAATTATTTATCTCTTTTTGTTGTTTCCAAATTTTTCTAATTGTTTTTTCTAAGTTCAAATTGTAAGGTATTAGACCTACCGATCTTAAACTATGCATATAAAAATGCAATAAGCAATAAAAATAAGCAAACACGCTAAAATATATAAGTATTTAACTAAACTACAAATAATTTTTCAATTCAGATAAAATATTCTCAATATAAAGTAATTTTCCATTACTCCCTGATAACGGCGCCAAAAACTTAATGCATGGGCTAAGCTGTTAGCACTAATAGTGAATATGCAGTTCAAGCCCAATAAAAATAAATTCAGTATAAATAATTTTATCTTTTAAAATCTTTAAGCTACAAATCCCGTCATAATAATGCAAGTAAATGTATCACTCAAATAATAAAAGGCTCTAATGGAGTCCCAAGTATCAATCCTACAGGGAGTTGGAAATTCTTATGGTTATAACGTCAAACACAATATTCAAACTATAAAACATATGCAAGCAAAAAAAAATCTAATGTAAAATTTAATGTGTGCTAAATGAAAAGTAGTTAAAAGAACTAAGTTAACTAAACTAATTGCTCAACTTCAAAATTAAGCTTATAAAGACTAAATAAAGATTTGAAATGAAATTTAAGAAAGCATCAATCCCCTTTACAATGAATTTTATGGAATGTGAAGAACTTAAAATAATTTAAAATACATATAAAATTGTATTGTGCCAAATAGAAGCAATCATATTCTTTACCCTCTGAGAGTGCAAAAAGAACATTGACTAATTCAGAGTTTTGTCCCTAAATCTGTGGTTAGGTTGACAGGATATTGGCCGTCACTCCAGATCTCCCACTTCTCCCTTGCCTGAGGGCTAACAATCTTGCTTTAGCTTCCAAGCAACTAAACCAAATTGGGCATTTTAATCTTTCAACTTAAAAACTCCAATTATGTGCATATCAAAGTATATTTACCTATTTATTTGCATGCAACACCATGAATTACATTATCACCCATGAAATTGAATGTGACTCTTACCTTATTGTAGAAAGTATAGTCCTTTTGAATCGTATGTTTTTCAACAAATTTTAACGTTTCAATTGGCCAGATCGAAAAGTAAAAGACGATCAGAGTTTGAATCATCAAAATTTTTTGTCATTTAAAACATTACAAAATAAAACTAATTTTTAACAAAATCAAACCTCATTGTAGCGAGAAAGATAAAGAAGAATACTTAGAATTCATGGAAAGGATACAACAAAACACAAATTTCATTTAAAAAAACAAGTTTACAAAAAATTGAAAGGAAATAAAACAACTTATCTCACACTCCTTCCCAAGTAAATCCATAGAAGTTCCCTTTAAGCACTTTCTCTTTGTACAATCACACTCATTTCTATCTTATAAGTGTAATGAAAAAGAGATCTCTCACCTTCCCTCTCCTCTTACAACCCTAGAAGAAAATACTCTCTTCTCTCTCACGCCAAAACCTTTCTCTCTATCTCACGCTCCCCTTTTTTCTCTAGACTTCTCTCTTTGTAATTAGTGTCAGCCTTCTTTCAAAAGGAATTCAAAATTCCTTCCTATTTTTCCCCAAAAAGTCAAACCTTTTTGAACCAAGAGATAAGTCCCTTCATCCAAGAGACATATCTCTTCATTAAAGAGCCTTCCAAAGTGCTATATGCAATGAACCACTCCATGGGACGTTTAAATTGTTTTGAGCCTTCAAAAATTGCTCAAAAATAGTCACAAACCACCTTACTCCATCTTAATTCATTTCTAGCACTTCTAGCGTCAGTTCTGGCGCTAACCTAGTGAAGTCCGCACTGTTATCTAGATTTTGAAGCTTATGGAGCCATTCTGCCGCCTCTGGTGCTAGCCTAATGAAGTATTCATTATTCTCTGAATTCTAGCACCACTATAAAATGGCACCTCTGACACTAGTTTCTAACACTTATAGTGCCAGCTCTATGAAAAATGGCGCTTCAGGCACAAGTCTAGCGCATGGATCATGAAAATCTCCATTTTGGCTCCAAATTTCTTCCTTTTTGCTAATTTTTTCTCCAAATCCCTAAAAATGATATTCCTGTAACAAAAACATGAAAATATTCTTCTTTAAAGTGCAATATCACCAAAATAAGCATAAAATGTATATATAAAATAGTACATTATTTTGGTGTATCACGTAACATAGTAGAATTTGATCCAAAATCTAAATCATCTAGAAAGAATCCGATCCAAAATTTAGGAGATCTTGAATTATCACATATAAATTAAATTCTAAAAAATTTTTAGACTGATATTATGAAAATTGAGAAAATCATTAGAAGAATTTTGGATCTAGAAGAAACATAAGAACAATAATCTGAATCAATCTGAAAGGAATAGTTCAAAGAAAAACTAAAATTTGAGGATTTAGTAGGAGTCCCAGGATCTAAAAAAGATTGGATGATTGATCAAGGATTATTTAAATGGAATTTTGATCCGAGAGTAATCCTTTATCCAGCTCGCGATGTTAAACCTAGTACTTCGTTGGAGGCATCCTATGATTATCTTTGTTGGTGTGATTGCTAATGAGAAGATGTTTCTGCTTATGTTCAAACTCTAATATTTGGGTATCTTACTGTTTGTTTGTTTGTGTTGGATTAATATATGTGTGTTGTAGCAGTGATGAAGTGATCAAGTAGTAAACTATGTTTGTATTATTATTTTTATGAAACGAATGTTAGCATTGTTTGTGTGAGACATACTTATCTTTATATTTAGGCCTTATTTATTATATAACAATTCCCTCTATTAAATTGAGAACCTAAAAATTATACATGTCTACTTTTATACTTAGTACTTGTACTAATGTTTATGCTTTCTTTTTAGTTAAATTTAATTTTTAGCATGTATTTATCAATTTTAATCTTTCTTCCTATCATATTTATCTGTACTAATTGTAAAATATTTAAAAATTAAAGTTTGAGGAAGGAAGAAAACTAAATTTGAAAGTTAACTTTATTTATCCTGAAACCAACCAGAAAAAAAATTTTATTTGAAAAATGATTTTTGTTATGTGGAGATCATATGATTACTAAAATTATAATTATAGAAAATTAGTAGGAAAACTTAGTAGAAACTTTGTAAAGGAGATATGTCTAAAGTTAAGATGTTTAGTAGAAAATAGTAAGGAAATGTTTTTACTATTTATAATAGAAAAAAATAAATTTTTAAAAAATTAATGATTTTTAGAATAGTACTTTTTGAAGAAATGAGACTCTATTAAAATTCTTTTTTTAAAAACTAATACTACATTTAAGTTGATGATAGAAAATAAGTTGTTAACTTTTCAAAAGGGATGGTGAAATTCAAAAATCATTAAAGGCTTATCCGGATATAATAATTCTCACATAAAAGAGTAAAGATTAAAAATATCCTAAAAAAGAAGAAAAAGAAAAGAAAAAGAAAAGGAAAAAGATGTAAAAAGAAAATATGTTATGAGAAGCTTGAGGATTAAGATCTAATTAAAAATTGATTTCACTTGAATCTTTCTAATCTTTTTGATCCTTAAAAATATCTTAAGGATCAATCCTATGCTTAATTTCAGAAGGTATTAGTAAAAAAAATTTTCAAAATAGAATCGATAGATTTTGAAATTAATAATTTTTCTAAGAATCCAAAGTTTAGATAAGTTTATATTATTTTTGAATTAAATAGAAAATCAGGATTCTTAAGTTTAATACTAAATATTCTGATACTTAGATATCATCTAATTTATTAAAAATTCTTCAATGTTATACTATAACATTTCTAAAATAAAAACTTAGGTCATCTTAAAGAAACCCAATAACATAAATCAACATATTTTAAAATTGTAGTGTTACTTGAAGACAAGTAATGCTTAAGTTTGTGGGAATTGACAAGCCTAAAAATGTGTTATTTTTTATATACATTTATGCTCATTTTTAAAGATATTACACTTTAAAATGTATTTTGCATGTTTTTCATTATACGTACAATAAATAAAGTTTTGGAGAAAAAGGAGCAAAAATGGAGTAAAAAGGGGTCAAATGAAGTGAAGGAGCATAAGAATGAATTAGCGCCTAAGCGCCAGCTTCTAGGGCCTAAGCACCATACCTTATATGTAAAAACAGAGAGCCCAACACCATGGTTCTAGGATTCAGTGCCTAGGCACCAGACAGTTAACTAGGTCTTCTAGAAGGCTGACGCCTAGATGCCAGAGTCAGTTTTTTTCAAAATTCAATGTATTTGGATGAATTTTGAAGGGGTATTTGAAGTGAATCTTACATAATTCAAAGGTTATATTAAATGAGGCTTGGTGTCTCTTGAAGAAAAGGGAGAAGGAGTGTGAGAGAGGTGAGTGAGTGGGTGTGTGTAAGGGGGGAAGTGTCTTTTGAAGTCTTGGTGACGTTTTAGACTTTGGAGAGAAGTGTAAGAGATTGTTATTTGCTATGCAAGGAGGGCATGAATCTTCTATAAAGAGAAGTTTTGGACGCTTTTGCATTTTTTTTTGAATTATTCCAATATAGTTGTAATATTTTAATGTCATTTTCAACGAAGAATCCATGTGTTTTTGACCAAAGGAAAATATGTTGAGATTTTCATACATATTTTATACTGTTTTTGATGATATTGCATTTTAAAGAAAGGTATTTTTCATGTTTTGTTACAGGAATGAGGAACTAGGGTCATTGGAGCGAAAAGATGCAAAAAGGAGTGAATTTGGAGCGAAAAGGACCAAAATGTGAAGATTTGAACTAGGTCGCTGACAGCGCCCTCGACGCCGCCGACGGCGAGATTTTCCCGAGACTACAGGACAAAAATTTCTAGAAGCCAGCCAACGGCGCCCTCAAGGCCGCCAACGGTGAGATCGACGGTTATGCCTACTCATGCTTTGGATGAGACCGAATTTTGAAGGGATGCTTAGGCAACTCTTGGGAAAGCTCATCTACAACTTTAAAAGAACATTTTGGCTGAAAATAGGAGTCTAAGGAGTCTAAGGAATCTAGAGTGTATAGAATTACCATTAGAGTGTAACAATTGTGAGGAATTCTTCAAGAGATTGTAAGAGTGAAGTGAAAGTGAGAGATTTCTTCCTCCTTGCTACTTCGAAGAGGAATTTTGTGTGTTGTAAAGAAAGGAAGAGATTCAGAGGAACTTCAAGGAGTGTTCTTGGGGAGAAATTAGAGATAAGTTATTTACATGTAGTTTGTATGACTTTGATTTTATATATGAATTCTGAGTTTTATTGTGTTTTTCCCATGAGTTCTGAGTAGTTTTCTCTGTCTTTCTCCTTGTCTCAAGATTTGTGAAATGGTGATTTGAATTGGTGAAGCCATGAAAATATTTAAGAAATTGTCATGATCTTTTCACTTAGATCTTAATTTAATTTCAATATGGTCAATTGATTTGTTAAAATATGTTGAGTTTTACAACTAAAGTGAAG
>JXCR01148886.1:36880-72857 GCA_002079205.1 Phalaenopsis hybrid cultivar
TAAAGTTATGGCATGATTGGAAGATTAACTTAAAGCACTTAGAACCAGGACAAGAAGTTTAACTTTACAACACTAGGTTGAAATTATTTCCTTGGAAATTGAAGTCTCGTTGGTTAGGGTCATTTACTGTGACTCAAGTTTATACTTACGGAACTATTTAAATTGAAGATCATAAAATGGGCAATAGATTTAAAGTCAATGGACATAGATTAAAACCATATTATGAGGGTAAAAGAACAAATTTTAAAGAGGTTTTAACGATCAGTCAACTTGAATAACACCTGAATAGTTCGGGCTGACGACGTTAAACCAAGCGCTTTATGGGAGGCAACCCATATTTATCTTTACTTTAATCACGGATTATAGTAGTTATTATTTAAATTTATTGTTAGTTTATAGTAGTATTAAGCTCTACTACTCTTATTTACCCTTAAATTTGAAATTATCATTAGTTTGTGGTAGTATTGAACTCTACTACTCATATTTATCCTTGAATCGAAATTATCAATAGTCTATGGTAATATTAAGCTCTACTATTCTTATTTACCCTTGAAACATCTTAAAAATTGGATCCATGAAGAAAAATTAGAACACATTTGAACCAGAGCGAAACTGTGAAAATTTTGCCGTGGGCACCATCGGCGGGTTTTTCCTGAGAGTCTAGACAAAATTAATACAAAAGTGCGCTAACGGCACCCTCGAGGCCACCGACAGTGAGACCGGTAAGATGACGGTTTCTTGTGTTCGAGTGGCGGTTTTTGACGGTTTTTGTGCGGGAATAGTCTTTTTAAACTCAAAAATTCGAATTCATATTCATATTTTCCCTCCAAAAATGAAGTGAAACTCTACCAATTCCATTTTTATGGCATCCAATTCTTTTGATAATCCCAGAATGCGAGTTTTCAATCGGCGGAAGTTTAATAGTGCGGAAGCGCAGCGAATCTTCAACAAGTTGCTGACGAAAGAAAAGATTAATCAAAGAACGAAGATTCGTGAATCGTGGATTGAATTATCCCACGACAGATATTGAAGAAATGATAGTGCGGAGAAGATGGGAAGTAATGTGCTACATTACTGTCGCCGTGGTGGTTCTTGTGGTAAAAGAATTTTATGTAAATTTACATGGAATCATTCAAAGAATTGTTTATGTGCGAGGAAGATGGATCACTTTCACTCCTGCATGGATCAACGAATTATATATGATAGAAAATGTTCCTGTCTGCCACTATTCCAATTTCATCCCAACGAGAAACCAGGTGAATGAGATTTACCAGTATTTAATCGACGAAACTGACGATTGGGAAACAAGAGAAAACAGGTATGTTAGTTTTTCTGCAACACTCCTAAATCTCGTTTCGAAACATTGGCACTTTTTCATTTTTACAAAACTGTTATCGATAATGATGATCGGTAAAGTTTCTAAAGAAAGTGTCATTTTGAATTACTACATCCAAAGCGGACTGTCGATCGACATTGGATCTATAATTGTGAAGTCAATTTTGGGCCTGATCGTTCACGGATCAACTTATGGGCTTGGACACCCCTCCACAATTTTCCCACTTTGCAGTCAGTTCCAAGTGTCCTATGAGGATTGGGAAAAGGTATTGCTGCCTTAGAAGCCTTTGGATCCAACTGAAAGATTCCCATCATTTGATGATGAAAATGAAATGGCCATGATAGTTGATCAATCATCTTAGAATTCACTGTCAGTTCAACCCTTAGTCCCTGATAAGTCTTTGGTGATCCTGTGTCGAATCAAGAAGTTGGAAAAGGAGGTACAAAATGTCATGAATGTAATTAATAATATCTACGATTTCTTTGATCATCTGAACTGGAGGATGAAAGAACATTTCTAACATTCTGGACATTTAGAAGATAGTTTGATACGATTGATGAGGAGGATGAAATTAATTGAGGAGGATTCTATTACAAAATTTTCATTCCGACCCTTCTACAACCTCTTCGTTCATGTGCAATCAGTGGGCGATCTCAGAAGAGAATTGAGTATTGAGTCTGAGGATTAGTAGATTTATATTACTACCTATATGTCTATCTATGTATTTTGATTTCAACTTAGTATTTGCTTTGCTTTAGAATTATGCTTATAGATCTCTGTATAGTTGAGACTAAGCATAGGATATTTTGTTTTCAGCGTTTTGAGTGCTGTGGCTTGGATTGCGACGCTGAATTAATGTATTGAGGTTGAGAAAATACCAAACTTAGGTGTGTTATGTAACCTATATTGTACCCCTTGGAATTTATATATAAATGTGATGTTTTGTGTAGTGAAAGTTTATATGTGTTAAGTACATCATTTAGTTATTTAAAATTATGTCTATAATGATTAAACGAATGTCGTTTAGGCTTGAAATTGATCGAAATCGCAAAAATTCAGAATTTGGACAAAATCAATAGAGCCCGCCGATGCCTACCTCGACGCCGCCGATGGCGGAATTTTCCCGAGACTTAGGATTTAAATTCCAATTAAGCGCACCGACGGCGCCATTGACCCCGCCGACAGAGAGCTCACAAAAAATACCTTTAAGCGCAATTTTGACCAGTCAACCGCCACTATTCATCATCCTCTTCCTCCTAAAAACTCCATCTTTCAACTTAGGGCTTGAAAGATCTTGGATTGGGAGGCAATTTCAAGGCTTTTTGACACCGGTTTTGATCATCTCTAGGTAAGAGCTTCACTCCAAGCTAAAAATATTTGATTTTCACCATGAATTTCTCCCACATTGAGGAGATCCAAAAGATTTGGGAATGTGAAGAAAATTTGGGAATAGATTCATGAATTTTTTTATTGAACTCTTAGAATTACTATTGGAAGCCATGATTTACATATTTGAAGTAATTTTTGGAATTGTGTTGAACTCTTATAATTACTATTGGAAGCCATGATTTGCATATTTGAAGTAATTTTTGGAATTTTTCTATAATTTACCATTGGAAGCCATGATTTGCATATTTAAAGTAATTTTTGGAATTTTTCTATAATTTGATTAGATTGAAATGGCTCCACGTCAAAAGAGAAGAATTGAGTTCAATAAGTCTCGCTTCATCAATGTGATGGCTCAAACAAAATTTACTTACATATTTAAAGGAAAAAAGTGCATACAAGATTGAGTTTTTGAAAGTCCGGGAGGAGAAATCGAACGAGTTATTACCCAGCGGAGGTGGGAAAACTTTTGTTACACCACCAATAAAGTTGATGCAAATGTTACGAAGGAGTTTTACGCCAATGTGATTTATTCTGATTACGGAATCATTCAAGTGTGTGGATTGCCTGTTGAGTTTACTTTCGCCCGCATCAACACTTTTTATGAAGTATGGAAGGCCCCCTCAATGAAGTGATCAACTTTCTCACTGATGGGAAAGGAACATGGAAGATAAAGCATCGAGAACGCGTAAATTTTTCTACTTCCATGTTGAATGCCACCTCTAAGGCGTGGCACTATTTCATTTCTTCTACTCTGTTACCAACCTATCACCATAGTGAGGTAACTAGAGATAGTGCGATTCTGATTTTCTGTATTCAGAATAATAGAACTATAAATGTGGGGAGAATAATTCTTAAGAATATATTGACTACATCAAGGAGTAGGACTAGTGGAGGTCCAGGACATCCTGGACTTATCTATGCAATTTGCAAACTTTCTGGAGTAGAATTTGGAGATGAAGAATGGGTTTATCCTATGAAACCCATTAGTNTAGGATTGAAAGCAATCCAAATGAAAAGAAAAAAAAAAGAGAAAAGAAAGAAAAATTATGGAAGTGACGAGAAACTTGAGGATATGCCTAATAAAAAATTGGCTTCACTAGACCTACCTAAAGGGAAAACTTAAATACATTTCTGAACTTATATTTTGGAATTATATCTTTTACTAGTAGAGTTCTCATGAAGTTCCCATCTTTTAGATATTCTAAGTGACTTAATATTGCAACATATAGTCCTTCTTGAAATAAATAGAAGACTACAACTCTTAAACTTGATGACTAGATAATCTTGTGGCTACAGAGTTAATTCGATTACTTAAATTTTTTTTGAAAATCTCACTATGATATTTATTTAAATCAAACTTATAGTATTTCTGAATTAAAAATTTACTGCATTAGATCATAACTTTCATATAGTACTAAAATTACTTGAGGACAAGTAATAGTTAAGTTTGGGGGATTTTGACCAAAGGAAAATATGTTGAGATTTTCATACCTATTTTATACTATTTTTTATGATATTTCACTTTAAAGAAAGGTATTTTTGATGTTTTGTTGTAATAATGACGAATTAGGGTCATTGGAGCAAAAAGGCGCAAAAAGGAGCGAATTTGGAGTGAAAAGGACCAAAATGTAAAGATTTGAACTAGGCCGCCGACGACGCCCTCGACGCCGCTGACGGCAAGATTTTCTCGAGACTACAGGAAAAAAAATTTCTAGAAGCCAGCCAACGGCGCCCTTGAGGTCGTCGATGGCAAGATCAACGATTATGCCTACTCAAGCTTTGGATGAGGCCAAATTTTGAAGGGATGCTTAGGTAACTCATGGGAAAGCTCATCTACAACTTTAAAAGAACATTTTGGCCGAAAATAGAAGGAGTCTAAGGAATCTAGAGTGTATAGAATTACCATCAAAGTGTAACAATTGTGAGGAATTCTTAGAGAGATTGTAAGAGTGGAGGGAAAGTGAGAGATTTCTTCCTCCTTGCTACTTCGAAGAAGAATTCTATGTGTTGTAAAGAAAGGAAGAGATTCAGAGGAACTTCGAGGACCGTTCTTGGGGAGAAATTAGAGATAAGTTATTTACTTGTTGTAGTTTGTATGACTTTAATTTTATATATGAATNAAAAAAGGAGTGAATTTGGAGCGAAAATGACCAAAATGTGAAGATTTGAACTAGGGCGCTGACGGCGAGCCCAACGACGCCGACGACAGACTTTTCCCAAGACTTTAGATTCCAACGACGGTGAGCTTGGCGGTTATGTCCAACAAAGCATTGGATGAGGACGAATTTTGGAGGGGTGCTTAGGCAACTCTTGAGGAAACTCATCCACAACTTTAAAAGAAGATTTTAGCTGAAAATAGAGGAGGTCATAGATGTTAGAAAGTTCCTAGAGGTTAGAGAGGTTTCATTAGTGTATAGAGAATTTACTAGAGCCTCTAAATTGTGAGGAATTCTTCGAGAGATTGTAAGAGTGGAGGAAAAGTGAGAGATTTCTTCCTCCTTGCCAAAGAGAAATTTGGTGTGTTGTAAAGAAATGAAAAGATTCGGAGGAACTTTGAGAAGTTTGCTTGGGGAGAAATTAGAGATAAGTTTATTTACTTGTTATAGTTGTATGACTTTGCTTTTATATATGAATTCCGAGTTTTGTTGTGTTTTCCCCATGAGCTCTGAGTAGTTTTCTCTGTCTTTCTCCTTGTCTTGAGATTTGTGAAATGGTGATTTGAATTGATGAAGTCATGAAAATGTTTAAGAAATTGTGATGATCTTTTCTCTTTGATCTTAATTTAATTTCAAGAAGCCATGAAAATGTTTAAGAAATTGTGATGATCTTTTCACTTAGATCTTAATTTACTTTCATATAGCCAATTGATTTGTTAAAATATGTTGAGTTTTACAACTAAAGTGAAGTTTACCAATCTGGTCAATTGATCTGTTAAAATATGTTGAGTTTTACAACTAAAGTGAAGATTACATCTCAAGATTCTGGGAGGTCAAAGCCCTTGGAAGTTGGGTGCAAATAAATAGGGAAATTCAATCTAGCCAATTGATTTGTTAAAATATGTTGAGTTTTAAAAAAGATTACATCCAAGATTCACCCAATTAATTTGTTAAAATATGTTGAATTTTACAATTAAATTGAAGATTACATCCAAGATTCAGGGAGGTAATTGAATTCTTAAAATATGTTGAGTTTTACAACTAAAGTGAAGATTACATCCAAGATTCAGTAATTGATTTGTTAAAATATGTTGACTTTTACAATTAAAGTGAAGATTACATCCAAGATTCAGGAATTTGTTAAGTTATGTTGAGTTTTACAACTAAAGTGAAGATTACATCCAAGATTCAAGGCGGTCAAAGCCCTTGGAAGTTCTTTCAATCTGGCCAATTGATTTCGATCTTAATTTATTTTCAATCTGGCCAATTGATTTGTTAAAATATGTTGAGTTTTACAACTAAAGTGAAGATTACCAATCTGGCCAATTAATTTGTTAAAATATGTTGAGTTTTACAACTAAAGTGAAGATTACACAATCTGGTCAATTGATCTGTTAAAATATGTTGAGTTTTACAACTAAAGTGAAGATTACATCTCAAGAATTGGGAGGTCAAAGCCCTTAGAAATTGGGTGCAAATAAATAGGGAAATGAAATTATCGGGCATAGAATTGGAGATTTGGGGAGGTCAAAGCCCTTGGAAGTTGGGTGCAAATAAATAGGGAAATAATATTATCGGGCATGGGAGGTCAAAGCCCTTAGAAATTGGGTGCAAATAAATAGGGAAATGAAATTATCGGGCATAGAATTGGAGATTTTGGAGGTCAAAGCCCTTGGAAGTTGGGTGCAAATAAATAAGGAAATAAAATTATCGGGAGTAGAATTGGAGATATTTGATTTGTTAAAATATGTTGAGTTTTACAACTAAAGTGAATATTACATCCAAGATTCAGGGATAAATTTGTTAAAATATGTTGAGTTTTACAACTAAAGTGAAGATTACATCCAAGATTCAGGGAGTAATTTGTTAAAATATGTTGAGTTTTACAACTAAAGTGAAGATTACATCCAAGATTTAGGGAGGTTAAGCCCTTGGAAGTTGGGTGCAAATAAATAGGGAAATAATATTATCGGGCATAGATTTGGAAACCTTGGAAGTTGGGTGCAAATAAATAGGAAAATAATATTATCGGGCGTAGAATTGGAGATTGCATTGGAAGTTGGGTGAAAATAAATAAGGAAATAATATTATCGGGCGTAGAATTGGAGATTTTAGAGTGACATGAAAATTGGGTGCAAATAAATAGGGAAATATTATTATCGGGCGAAGAATTGGAGATTTTAGAGTGACCAAATCTGGTCGTATTGTTTGGGTGCTGATGTGTAGATGTTATCCCTCAGGTGAGGGGAACGTGGGAGCTCTGAAGTGAGAGCCGGTATCCTCCCAGCCTAACCGCAAAATCAGTAACCAAACATAGGATTTGTCAATGTTCTTAATGCCTGGACCAAAGGGTAAGGAATATGTATGCTCCTATTTGACACATTATAAATTGAACTAATTCATTTTATCCATTCATTATAATTTCTTGACAAGGAGAATGATGCTTTCTTATATATTGAATATCACAACTAAATCCTACTTTATATCATTAGTTATTTATTAATTATTAAAATTATCTATTTATTTCATTTGTCTATTAGTGACAGATAAGAAAATTGAACGTCGTTGTTGTGATTAAAGTCTTTCTTTTCTAAAGTCTTAGTCTTTAATTCTAAACCACTCCCTATGGGATCGATATCTAAGACTCCATCAGAGTCCTATATTACTTGAGCGATACGTATACTTGCTTTGACAAATTTGACTTTAACATTATTGAATATTATTATTATACATATTAACCAAATCAGACACATCTATAAAATCGTGATCAAGTCTTTGGACACCATTGCTGGAAATTAAATCTTCTAGTAGCGTCATCAAATTCTTATATTTGTCGATTACAAAAAAAAGTCAGCCAATTTTCTCCATGTGTGTGAGTAATTTTCCTTACTCTTTCTTCTTGCAATAAGAATTAATCATGTGTAGGATTAGAATTATTTAAGACTTCTCTTATTCCATTGTTGTGATGATTCATTACTTCATACTTAATCTACATATTAAATATGACCATTTAGTATGTTAAAATTTATTGTGAATCCATAATGATCTGGGAGGGCTATGTATTCCTCAACTAGTAAGAATCACATTAATATGGTGGGTGAGAAGGTAGCCCATTGGTTAGTGCAAATAGATAAAGAGATAAGATCTGATGAGTGTAAATTGGTGATTCTAGGGTGATAGGCTAGAACCTTAACCAATTTGATCTAGAGTTTTAAACTTAAGGACTAGAGAGGGCACATTGGGTAATCTAGAAGTGAGAAGCTAGAACCTACCAGCATAACCTTAGATTTAAAAACCTAACTCTAGGTTAGCCAATGTTCTCTATGCACTCGGAAGAGAGTAAACAATAGGATTGCTCTTATTTATCACAAAACTGCATTTAAATGTCTAAACATTTGTTTCCTACTTTGATTATGATCTCATTGTGAAGGGAAAAGAGATTTTGATTATATAAGATTTCCAAAATTTAACCAACCTCTATAAATTAGGTTTTTATTTAATTTAGTTAATTTTAATTTTAGATTTAAGTAGTAAATTTAGGAAAATAAACTTTTGAAAAATTCCAATCTAAAACTAGATAGTAGTTGACTTGAACTTAGCTTAAGGGATTTCTTACCTCGCTTCTCTATGGGATTGATAGCTTGGTCTTAAAAAAAATCCTATATTACTTGAAAAATATGAGAACTTGCATAGAAACTATAGTGTGTAAACTATAAATCAAATTTTAAATTCTAAAACATATTTATTTTGCAGACTAGCTGCATAGGAAAACCAACTCAAAGTTTTGGATAGGAAACTAAATAACTGTGTATTTGCGGGTCAGGTCAATTTCTTGGCGCCATTGCTCGGGAAGCTACGGTAAGAACTGTAGGAGATTTTTAGTTGAATCTGTAAGACTTAGATTTAGAAATTGTAGTGTTATTATCTAGTGTGTTTAATTCATGTATGTTTATTCAAAATAAAATTCAAAATTCTAAAAATATTTTTGAGTCCTTAAAGTACTAGATATCTGTACTATTAGTTAAGCTTTTAGATTTTTTTGCGTAGTTCAGAAGCTGCAGACCTTGAACCTTACAAATCAGAATTAGAAAGAACTGTAAGGAGGACTATGAATGAGGAAAGACTCCATAAATTTATTTTAGAAATGGCAGATCAACAAGATAATGAATATTCAGTTTTGAATTATGATGCTAGCAGTTTTAATAGAGTAAACACCAAGATGGTAGTGAACTTTTATGAAGTTGATATGCTGACTATTTAAACTTCTTAGGTTCCAAATATTACAAGAAAGAGAGATCAATACCAAGAAACTTACCCTCAAGGACCCTCTGTTATTGAGGAAAATTCATTTGGACAATTGATTGAGAAGAACTATTTTGAAAATAGCCATGAGATACACTATATTTAGTCCCATTATTACAACCCATGCTCAGAAAATCATTCCAACTTTAACTAGAATAATAATTTTGGAGGAAGAAACCAATTGTAGAAAGATAATCAACTTAATAAGATATATAATTGGAATAATCAGGACATTTTTAATGTTGGACTTTCTTTTCCTCATAAATTTAACTTCAACCCATATAAGAGGAAAAGTTATTTCTAGAAGAGGTTGTCATTCAAATGGAGAGTCTATTGGAAAGTCAAGGGGCTGCAATAAGGAATATAGAAAACTTAGAGTTAATTGTTAACTCAATTAACAATAATCTTCTAGAAATTTTACCTAGTGACTTTGAGAGAAGAATGGTGGGCAATATGAAGCTATCCATTTAAAAAGTGGAGGATAATTGGAGGATATAGTGCAAAAAAATGTTGAGTTGAGAGAAAAAGAAAAGTAGATTGAAAGACCAATGGAAGAAATTCCTAAGGAATTAGAAAAACCTATTTCACAAACCAAGATAAATATAGAAAGACTGCCTCCACCATTTCTTCAGACCAAAGAGAAAGAATTAGAAGATAACTCGAGAGACAAGAGTAACATAGTAGAATTTGATCGAGAGATTGAATCATCTATAGAGAATCTGATCCAAAATTTATGAGTCTTGAATTATAATATAGAGATCCATTTCTTATAAATTTTAGGGGTGATATTAATATGCAAATTAAGAAGGTCGTTAGAAGAATAATGGATCTAGAAAAAAATATAAGGAACAATAATTTGAATTAATCTAAAAAGGAAAAGTTAAAAGAAAAACTAAAATTTGTGGATTTAGTAGGAATCCCAGGATCCAGAAAGATTGGGTGATTGATCAAGGGTTACTTAAATTCAATTTTGATCTTAGAGGAATATTTTGTTGGGCTGGCGAGTGGTTCATGGGAGACTCCCCATGATTATCTTTGTTGGTGTGATTGCTAATGAAAAGATTTTTTTGCTTATGTGTCGAACTCTAATTTTTGGGTGTCTTCGTTTTTGTTTGTTTGTGTTGGATTGATATATGTGTGTTGTACTATGATGAAATGAGCAAGTAGTAGACTATGTTTGTATTATTATTTTTATGAAATGAGTGTTAGTGTTATTTGTGTTAGACAGACTTATCTTTATATTCATGCCTTATTTATTATATAGCAATTCCCTCTATTAAATTTTGAACCTAAAAATTTCACATGTCTACTTTTATACTTAGTAGATGTAGTAAAGTTTATGCTTTCATTTTAGTTCAATTTAATTTTTAGCATGTATTTATAAATTTAATTTTTCTTCATGTCATATTTATCTGTATTAATTTTAAAATACATAAAAATTCAAGTTTGGGAGGATGAAGAAAAATAAATTTCAAAGTAAAAACATTATTTGTCTTAAAAGCAACTACAAAAAAAATTTTATTTGAAAAAGATTTTTGTTATGCGGAGTTTTCATAAGATTAGTAAAATTTTAATTATAAAAATGCAGTAGGAAAACATAGGAGAAACTTTGGTCAAAAGGATGAAACTAAAAATAAAATGTTTAGTAAAAAATAATAGGGATATGATTTTACTATTTATAGTAGAAAAAATGAATGATTGAAAAATTAAGGATTTTTAGAATAATACATTTTGAAACATTGAGACTCTATTAAAATTATTTTTTGAAAACTATAATTAAATTTTAATTTAACGATAGAAAATAAGTTCTTAGTATTAGAAAATGGATAGTGAAATTCAAAATCAATAATGGGAAATCTAGATATAGCAATTTTCACCTAAAAGTGTAAGGAATAAAAAGAACTTAAAATAAAAGCAAAAAAGAAAAGATAAAGAAAAGGAAAAGGAAATTAAAAAGAAAATATGTGCGGAGAAGCTTGAGGATTAGGACCTAATAAAAAATTAATTTCACTTCAATCTTTCTAAGGAAGATAACTTAGGATCAATCCTAAATTTAATTTCATAAATTATTAGTATGAATTATTTTCAAAATAGAATCCATAAATTATGGAATTAATATTTTTCCTAAGAATCCAAAGTTTATAAAAATTTCAATTATTTTTGAATTAAATAAGAAAATCAGGATTCCTATGCTTAATACTAAATATTCTGATACCTTAAATATCATCTAATTTGCTGGAAATTCTTCTAAGTTGGACTGTAACTTTTCAAGAATAAAAATTCAGGTCATCTCAACAAAATCAACTAACATATAAACATATTTTTATAGTTGCAGTGTTATTTAAAGAAAAGTAATGTTTATGTTTGGGGGAATTGACAAGCATAAATATGAGCTATTTTTTTTATACATTTTATGCTCATTTGTTATGTTATTGCACCTTAAAGGAAGGTATTCTGAATGTTTTTAGCTTTACGTACAAAAAATAGAGTTTTGGAGAAAAAGGATAAAAACTAAGAAAAAGGGGTCAATATGAGCAAAGGAACAAAAAAATGAACTGCTGCATAGGTGTCAGATTTTGGCATCAGGGTCTGTACGTGAAAATAGAGAGCCCGATGCCATGGTACAAAGATTTGGGGCTTAGGAGCCAGGCATTTAAGTAGGGCTTCTGGAGGGCTGGCACCAAGGCATCAAAGTTGGGCGCCTGGGCACCATAATTTGTTTTTCTCAAAATTAAATGTATTTGGATGAATTTTGAAGGGGCATATGAAGTGACTCTTGGGGAATTCAAAAAGTTTTAATAAATGAGGCTTGGTGTCTCTTGAAGAAGAGGGAAGAGTGTAAGAGAGGCAAGAGCGTGTGTTTGTGTATAGGGGGAAGTGTCTTCTGGAGTCTTAATGACTTATGGGACTTTGGAGAGAAGTATATGAGATTGTTATTTTCTATAAAAGGAAGGCATGAATCTTCTGTAAAGATACGTTTTGGACTTTTTTTATATTTTTTTTGAATTATTGTAATATAGTTGTATGATTTTAATGTCATTTGAAATGAAGAATCCATGTGTTTTTTCCATGCTTAGTGAGTAGTTTTCCTTACTCTTTCTCCTTATAATAAGAATTAATCATGTGTAGGATTAGAATTGCATAAGACTTCTCTTATTTCATACTTGTGATGATTCATTACTTCATAATTAATTTTCTTATTGAATCTGGCGAATTGGTACGTTAGAACTTGTTGCAAATCAATAATGATCCGGGAGGGCTATGTATTCCTCAACTAGTAAGAATCACATGAATTCGGAAGGAGTAAGGTAGCCCATTGGTTAGTGCACATACATAGAGAGATAAGATTTGATGGTGTAAATTAGTGATTCTATGATGACAGGCTAGAATCTTAACCAATTTGATTTAGATTTTGGAACTTAAGGACTCCTAAAGAGAGGGCATAGTGGGTAATCTAGAAGTGAAAGGTTGGAACCTACCCAGTTGTTGACCTCACTTTTGTTTGAGGTCCAGTCTTTCCTTTTTAGTAGCCTAGGTTTTAACCATAGGACTTTCCTGTTGACTATTCTTGAAGGACTAGAAAAGGATCCCTCACCATTAGAAATTCTAATCTCTTGGTTGCTTAACTTAAAGTTCCACATATTGGTCATAACCTCTAGCACTTAGTAGGTGGGGTCAATATGGGAGAGCTAAAGGGGATTTCCCATATGACTGCTTGGCCTTAGGGTTAACCCTCTGGTGGTATGGTCTTGGTTGGTCTCACACACACACTTGAACATTACACTTCCGCTCACTACACCAAGCCCAAACATGTTTAACTTTGATCCCTTAACCCTTTGGGAGACTCATGTAGATGGTCCTCTAGACCCACTAGCCCTAGGTTAGGGTTTAGTTAGGACCAGTACATGGAGGACTCAAAGTAGGGAATTTTATTGGTCCATGGCTCAAGTAGGTGATTGACACTACAATTTTACCAAAATACCCAACTTAGACATTTTCCCTCAAATTATTAAACTATCCTTGAAACTTCAATTTTGACCAAAATACCCAAAATATCCAATTTTGTTCAAAAATATTCTCAAACCATTTCAAACCACCCATATTTTCCAAAACACCCTAAAAAATTTAAAATTAATAAAATACCACTCATTTTGCCAAAATTACCAAAATACTCTTGGTGACCCAATTTGTCCCAAAACCTTCAAAATCACTTCAAATGCCCCCAAAATCAATTTGGACCACTCCAATGAGCTCAATTTGACCAATTTTGACCAAAAGCCCCAAATTGCATTTAAAGACCCAATTTCCCCAATGCACCCCCAATGTTCACCAATTTGATCCTAATCTTCCCTAATTTCAATTCTAAACTCAAATTTATCATCCCTAAGCTTGATTGAAACCAAATTCAGGCCCAATTGATCTACATTTAAATCCAATTTCAACCCAAGTCAAAAAGCCCCAATTTGATCCAAAATCAAAATTTCACTCAAATGAACCCCCAAATCTATCAAATTGCCTCAGTTTTGCATCATAAACTTATGAAAAAATTTCCCCAGATCAAATTGAACCTTTAATTGGCCTTGGTAAAGCCTCAATTTCATTCAAATTTGACTTGGACCAAAACCACCAATTTTGCTCCAAATTAGCCATGTCCCAAAATTCCATCAAATTGAACTCCATAACCCCAAAGTTTCCATTCAATTTCTTTTCAAAACTCTTCATGACAATTATTAGGACCAATTTGAACCATCAAATTGGCCTTAGCCAACTATAGCCTAACTCATACCCAAGTCCAACGCAACATACCCAAACTTGATCATGAGCCAAAATCCTTCAAACTGAACTTCCAAATCAATTCAAAATCACTCCAAATATTTGATAAACTCCTTGTGATAATCATCTATACCTCTTTTATCAATCAATCAAGCACAATGTCATGGCTAGCTCAATCTAAACTGAACTCCAAGCCAGAATGCCCAAAATGTAACCCATGTACCAAAGTTGATCAAGCCAACCTAAATAGATTAAACCAAAGCAAATACAACCACCATTTGGACTCTAGTGACCAAACTAGACCAACCTAGCCCACCCTACATGATCTAAGGACCAAAGGTCCTATGATTTAGAGGATTTCACCCCATTTATGGCCTAAACTTAAATATCTTGGCCATAAACACTTGCCATTAAGAGTTAACCATCATTAGCCACCCCTTGGCCTCCCTGAGCCCAGAAGTGACTTAACCCCAACAAACCACTACCTCAGCCTCTAAAAACAACCAGCCCAAGAGAGCCCCACGAGGCTAAAACCCAAAATTAAACCTCACTGAGTTGGTTAAGTCCCATTGTCCATTAGATCCCTTCTTCCCTCCACCTCAGCAAACCTTTGCACACAATGCCAAGCCCAGACCTCCATCAGGCAGCCTTTGTTATACATTGACCACTTTACGACCAAAAAGGAGAGTGCTTGAAACCTAGGGGAAACTTTTCCAAAGTCTCACCAAAGCTTCTCCAAACCTTCCTAAGTGCAATCCCACCGTTCTCCAGCCCTGATTCCCACTATGCATAGCAAATTTCCTCACTAAATTCCCAGCTGAAACCAGACATAATTTTCCATACCTCCACAGTCCACCCAAGTTCAATTAATTGTATACACACTATCTCCAGGGTGAGAGGAGTTGATTCCCCACAAAAGTCCCATCACAGAGAGCCTCTGACCTAGCTCTAGACCGACACCTGAAATTAGCTTTAGTCAAAATCATACCTAGACATTCCACCACAGCCCAAGAGCTCATCTGATGGCTCTTTGGACTCCTATGAAGCTTCTCCAACAATTTAATTGAGGTCTCTCCTCTCAGACAAACGCATTGAGCTCTCACCCTAAACCAAGCTTAATTTGATTCTCCATGCATATAGACTGTGATTCATACCATTCAAATCATATGGATGTGTTGGTCTTGAGTAGATGAAGGTGTAGGAACAAACCTTACGTGATTTGGTTGATTCTAGCTTGAGATCTTAAGGTTTTAGTTTGGATGGCTTGGGGTTAGGTCAGTTGGGGATGATGAACGGATGTCATCCGATCACGTGTGTATCATTTGAATGGCTGAGATTGCATTAAACGAACGAATGGAACACAAACAATGGGCTGGCGAGGCATCTATGTTACTAGCCGTGTTGAATTAGAGAACTCCACGTGTAAGGCTCGACGTGTTGTAGGTTGCGCTGGCGCTGACTGGGTTAAGTAGAAAAATCTGTATTTTCTGAATTAATTAAATGCCAGATCTTTGAAAATTCATAAATTTGCATATAAAAATCATAAAAATAAAATAAAAATACCTCATTGCTTAGTGAATAGAGGAAAATAATGTGGACCAAAAATAATAACTATTTGTTGACTCCCTAATTTTTAATTAATTAAATAGCCTCTGTAATTTTTTAATTCATTATGATTAAATATTGCTCATCATGGCTTTACATTTTTAAGGTTTATTCCTCATGATAGAGGAGTTATTCTCTGATTTTTCTAATGTCGGAGAGCATCTCTGTGCTTCTAACCCTAACTTTCAAGCTTGGATTGCTATTTTGGCTTAAATTAATTATATAAATTAAAATAGCACTTGGAAAATTATGAAATAAATTTTAGTAGGTTTCCCGTGGTTAGAAGAGCTTAGGAAAAATATCATGATGGTTTGAATAATTTTTTATTTTTCTATAGTTAATTAAATGTGTATAACGTATATTAATTTATTTTAATTACATATAAAAAAAATTTAATAAAAAAATCCACATTGTGAGGAATAAACATGATGATCTAATGTAAAAATTTGAAATTTTATTTGATTAAGTTTGGGCATGAAAGTTCATTTTATAAAGAAAGTTGTATTTTTCTATAAAAAAAATTATATTAAAATAAATACACTTAGAAAAAAATGAAAAATGGTTTTAGTTCCTTGTGATCAAGAGCACTTAAGAAAAATAAAAAAAATATTTTTAATAAAATACTTTTATTTTGAATTATATTTTCAATTAAAAATATTTAAAAAATAATTAAAAAATCCAAAAAGATAAAAATATTTCAAAATATGCCTATTGGTTTCATGATCACTTCAGACTCATTAAAATATTTTCCCTAATTTTTATATGTTAAAAATAAATTTTTAAGGCCTAAAATATATTTTCCTAATTTTCCCATTACAATAGTTATAATAAATGAATTAAAAATCACAAAAATATAAAATTTATTTCTCTAAGTTCCTTCGACTCACAGCGGTTTAATAAAAATATAAAAAATATTTTTTGTAATTAAAACATAATTTTCATTTAATTAAATCACCAACATAATTTTCATTTAATTAAATCACCAACATAATTTTCATTTAATTAAATCACCAACATAATTTTCATTTAAATAAAAGTATGCTTTTTCAATGTTATTTAGTTTATGTCATTTTACTTTCTTCAATTTACTTTCGCAAAAAAATATTATAACTATTTGGGTGTGCACCGTACTTTACTTGCAAAATCAAGACCATTTTAGAAAAATTAATCAACATTTTCAAAAACTTAAAACAAATTGTTTCGAAGGTAACCATAAATCCTTGGAAATGTCACTAAACATAAAACGCCCTTTTGGATTTATGGGAGTATCTCAAAGGAGGTAACCCACGGTTACTAATGAGATCTCCCCAGTTTAAATGGGTTTCACAACTCATTTAAGCTAAATAAAGTCAAAAGAAAATAGTGATATCAGAATGAGGCAATCTTGAGATCCTAATCGGTGCTGCTCTAATAAACTTTAACCCTCCATAATGATTGAATTTAAACTTGTCATTTAAACCTTTAAACTTTAGACCTTATCATTGCTACTTCATGAAGGATCATGGAGATAATTTTGTCGGTAGCCTTCTACAAGCATGATGATCTACAACAACACATCTTTCCTTAGAATTGAACAACAAGCCATAGGGTTTTGAGGTCGTTTTCCTAATGGGACATAAATCCTTAACTTTTTCTATAGGCCTTTGTATAGCCCTGTTATACAATTTAAGCCCTAACTCGCCTTAGGATTCTGAGGTTGTCGTTCATCACGACCTAAATTCTCACATCTTCTAGGTTATTTTTGCGATTGTCTCACAGAAATGTAAGCCCTAATTAATAAAATTGGCAAAATGTGACATTTAAATAATATTTTCACTCTAAAATTGAAGCCAAATCAAAGGATAGTGTGATAAGTGACCGAGGTTCTATTGAAGATCCATGAAATCTCATAGTTATTCTTCCTTCGGATTCCAAAATAAAAAGTTCCAACTCTAATCCATTCTTATTTCACACCTCTTTGTCTGATCTTTTAAAAAGTCATTTCCTTTGAAATTCTTGAAGTCAATATGCCCTAATTTTTATCGAGACTTTTCTGAGGTGACTTTGGTTATATAAGATGTAATTAACTATAGGGGCTTGCCCTTATAACAAACTTTTAAGAACTTAGCTTAATATAAACCCTATTTAATTTCTTGTATTAAATAGGGGAACTTATCGGTCAACATAAGAAAATGGTTTTTTCTATATATAAATAGATGTCATAAATTCTTTAGTTTATTTAATCAAACCTTACCAGTAAGTTGTGTGTCTAGCATTCATGATAGATGCATTGCTTGTGGTATTAGGCTTGTTTATTTAAACTACTGAGGATATGAGATCAAGGCGGTCTCACATTTTCAAAAATTTAAAATACTTCATTTCCTAAATTATATATACATAATTTAAATTAAACCGAGCATCGGGATATCCATTTTAATGACCGATAATTTCTAAATTGGCAACCGACAGCTTCTAGACTCCATTGGGGACAAGTTTCTCTCTCCAATTAAATCATGGAATATTATCTTCATACATTGGTAATGTGTCCATGTCCCTTATGGTTCAGATTACCCTTCTTCTGTTGGCATGCTTCACCCATTTCTTTCTTTGGTGAGTCAAGTCAACTCTTTTAAATTCCAGAATCGTCTGTTTAATCACCTTTAAACGGAGAAGTTAAGGAGTCCTTTAGGACTTTATCTTTGTGTGCGATCAGACCCCCAATTGGTGTGTTAGTAGACTAGTTTTGCCTAGGCGTTGTGCATAGTGAAGTTGGTCCTGCACTGGGTCCTAAACTTTACTCATCTCCTTATGTCTTTCTGGTTTAGTTTGCTACTTTGCAAATTAAATCAAATTGTTGTGTGCTTTGTTAATTTTAACCTTTTTAATTAATTAATTTCCCCTAATTTTAATTTAGTTTACTAAATTTCAAAAACTTCATAAACTAAAAAAATTAAATAAAGACTTGCCCAGTCTACAGAATGACTATTGTTAGTTTTTAGTCTTCGCACTAGAATTACAAGGTATTGGCCAAATAAGTAACCCTAGAGCTTTCTTTTTGAAGCTGCTGCAATGGCATTCCCAATGCTTACTTTCTCCTGCAACCTGCCAACTAGTTGTTGTGCTTGCAATTTCACTCCCACCATCAAGTTTGAAGCTAGATTCGATGAACTCTAAGTCGTGCTTGAAAAAGCCCTATTTGTCATAATGAAATTTGTTGCTCCTGAAGTGTAGGAACGCATGCAAAATCCAACCTGAAATGTTCTTAAGATTTAGCTTCCTACAAGAAGGTGAAAACTGTTGTTCCCCCGATACCAGTTAAGTCTGGTGTTCCCTCTTTTGCTAAAGGAAAGGAGATTATGATTGTGGAAGATATAGTTGGAGGATTTACTATCCCACCATCGATGTTTGAAATCGGATCAAGTTTGAAGTCTGTGTCGTTAACCCGGTCTCAAAGAAGAAATTGCAGTTGAAGGATTTGTAGGGCTGCTAAGCCCAAAATTCCTAAAAAAAGTATCTGTTAATGAGATTCCTCATTTGGAGGAACTTGGGTTACTTGAGGCCTCTCCGCTTCTGCGAGGGAGTAGGTTCAACCCATTAATGGACACTAATGGGTATGAAAGTATATAAAAGATTGATGCCACCTTACCGTTGTTTCATGATTATGATGAGCTGAAGGAGAAGCCCACTTCTATCACCAAAGTTTGTATAATATTCCAGAGGTTGGCTGTTAAAGAAGGATGTTTAGTGGTGGAATTACTTCTGTGAGTGGGATGCGCTGTGTCCCCTAGAATGAAGAAAGAAATTTTGAAAGATGTCAGAGCTGCCCAACAGTCTCAAAGATCAGTTGAAGTTTTGCCAAATAGCATTCCCGTCAGATTTTGCCTAGGAAGTTGAGTTTATATTATCGTTGTCACCACTGATTTTGTTACCACTGCCGCTCCAAGGTCTGCATGACGTCGACCGGTCAAATCATGTCTGGGTCCAAAGATACCACCAGTTGTTGCTCGTAAGAGTTCCCCATAGAAAGAGTAAATAAAGAAGTTACCTGGTACTATATTTGGTCTGCACCATGGGGAGCATGCCTCTCTCTGACACACTAATGCCTCTGTTGAGACACCCCATCTCAAGACATCACCGTTGAGGATGAAGGTATGGGTACCCAAGGTCATCGTACCAATACAGTTCAAGGAGCCCATAGGGTAGGAATGTGGAATGCAACAAAGGTCCAAAGTATCAGACATCGTTGCTGCTATTGCTACCGAGTTTGATGAACAAGCTAAAGATGTTTAGGAAAGTCCTTCAGATCTCAAAATGGTTTAAGAACCAATAATTAAAGATAAAGTTGAAAAGTCTAGGGCTGAAATTTCCAAATTAGCCAAAGAGCATGGAGAGACTATTGATGATGATGAAGCTTTTGATTTTAATAATTATCTTGATGAAGAATTTATAGATATTCATGTCATCGAGATTTGAGCCACTATAGATGTGTGTGATGCCCAGCTGCTTGTTGAAGGTAACACCTTGGTTGATATAAAAAGAGTTGTTCTATTAAGATATGAACAAATCTATCAGATGGAGAAGAGAATGGAAGAGATGGCTACCGTCATGGCTACAGTTCATGGATAGTCTCAATCCAAGTAGTTAGCTTGTCCAGAAGTAAACCAGCTAGAGATAGTTCACATTACCAATGAAAGGAGACAAGTTGGCTCCGCCAACAGAGACGGTCAACAAAAGAAGGATTCCCCATCAAGTGGAATATCAAAAAAATATATAAAGTAGTTGGTTGAACAACAAGTTCAGGAGGCCTTAGCCCAATCTACGGGTGGTGCATTGATTTCAAAGGGTATAATTTAACCGGAGGAGTTTGATGTTGTGCTTTACCCTAAGGGTTTTGTGTCACCTAACTTTAAGACATTCGATGAGACTGAAAATCCCATACAATATGTAGCACATTTCAAAGCCAGTTATAGCAACACGAGAGGTAATGAAGCCTTACTCTTCTGATGTAGAAGAGAATGAAAGAGATGACTGATACGCCTAAAATATATAGTGTTTTTAGATACATTTTTATAGCTATTTTTGAGATATTGCGCTTTAATGGAAGATATTTCTATGTTTTTCTTTTAGGTATAAGTAAAAAAGTAAAAATGCTTAAAGGAGTGAGAAAGGATCAAATTTAGAGCAAAAAGGTGAAAATTGTGCTAAAGTGTTTTGGTGCCTAAGCGCCAGATCCGATGCTTAAGCGCCGGTGAAACAGAGAAGGCTGCGCCTAAGTGTCAGAGTCCCCGCGCTTAAGTGTCAGAGGCAGTTATTTAACAGTTTTCTTCATTTGGTCGAATTTTGAAGAGGTATTTGAGGCACCTATTGGCTTAAGAGGGTGGTTATGACAACTAAGAATTTAAATATTATTAAAAGACTTGTGAAAAGAGGCACCCTTTGGAGGATTCATCGAATGTCGACACATTTTGAAGAGTTTACAAGGCACCTTTTGGAGATTTATAAAAGAAGGAAGTTGAGACATTTGAAGGGGGTGCTTGAAACTTCTGAAAAGAGTTTAATGAAGAGGAGTTCTAAGGAGTTTGGTGAGATAGTTTTGGAGAGATTTTCAAGCACCACAAAAATTTACTTTATCCTTTTTGTTTTTAGTTTATTTTGAGAGTGTTATAAAAGACAAGAGATTCAAAGGAACTTCAAGAGTTTGGTGGAGGATTTGAGATAAGTTTTCATCTTTTGTTTTAAACTATTTTTGGTTTTAATCGAGATTTATTGTTGTTTTGACAATGATTTCTACTTTTAAACTAAAGTGTGTTTTTATTTTCTCCATGTATTCGTAGTAGTTCTCTTTATCTTTTTCCTTAAAATGATAAGTAATTAAAGTATTGGATGGAAGTTGTGGAGAGTATTGATCTTTAATTTTGGAAGAGGTTGTGATGATTTAAATCCATGAGCTTCATTTACTTCTTGATTTGGCCTATCCAGATGTTAAAATTTGTTGTGAGAACATGTAAGATCAGACTTGTATTGTCTCAGTCAACAATTGGAAAGAATCACATGAGGTTGTATGAATGAGAATGTAATGAGCCGACATTGTCATTGTCAACAATTGGAAAGAAGCACATGAGGTTATATGAATGAGAATGTAGTTCATAGACTGATATTGTCTCAGTCAACAATTGGAAAGAATCACATGAGGTTGTATGAGTGAGAATGTAATAGCTGGTATTGTCTCAGTCTTCCAAATGTTAAAATTTGTTGTGAGAACATGTAAGAACCGGGCTGGTATTGTCTCAGTCAACATTTGGAAAGAATCACATGAGGTTGTATGAATGAGAATGTAGTTCATATGATACTGGTATTGTCTCAGTCAACAACTGGAAAGAATCACATGAGGTTGTATGAATGAGAATGTACTTCATATGATTTAGTGCAAATAAGTCTCAGTCAATAATTGGAAAGAATCACATGAGATTGTATGAATGAGAATGTAATTCAGTATTGTCTCAATCAACAATTGGAAAGAATCACATGAGGTTGTATGAATGAGAATGTAATTTATTCCAAATGTTAAAATTTGTTGTGAGAACATGTAAGAACCGGGCTGGTATTGTCTCAGTCAACAAATTAGAAAGAATCACATGAGGTTGTATGAATGAGAATGTAGTTCATATGATTGAAAGTATCAATAATTGGAAAGAATCACATGAGGTTGTATGAATGAGAATGTAATTCATATGATTAAGTGCAAACAAATCACTTCATTTACTTCTTGGTTTGGCCAATCCAGATGTTAAAATTTGTTGTGAGAACATGTAAGAACCGAGCTGGTATTGTCTCAGTCTTCCAAATGTTAAAATTTGTTGTGAGAACATGTAAGAACCGGGCTGGTATTGTCTCAGTCAACATTTGGAAAGAATCACATGAGGTTGTATGAATGAGAATGTAGTTCATATGATACTGGTATTGTCTCAGTCAACAACTGGAAAGAATCACATGAGGTTGTATGAATGAGAATGTACTTCATATGATTTAGTGCAAATAATTCTCAGTCAACAATTGGAAAGAATCACATGAGGTTGTATGAATGGGAATGTAGTTCATATGATTATTCAACAAATTAGAAAGAATCACATGAGGTTGTATGAATGAGAATGTAGTTCATATGATTGATTGAAAATAAATAAAAAAATCACATGAGTTTGTATGAATGAGAATGTAATTCATATGATTTGGTGCAAATAAATAGTGAAATAATCATTGAAGGGTGTAGAGTATGAATGAGAATGCCTAGCAAGTCTTCAGAAATATTCAAACTTTAAATTAACTAATGCTCTTTATAGCATCTCTAGTAAGGTAAGGGTAAATAATATTATTGCTCCTATTTGGCACAACACAATTCACATACTTCCACAACAGAATTCCTATACTGATTACTGATTCAAGATAAAGAGAAACATATTTTTCAATATTAGTGCTATTCTTTTACATTAACTCAAGTTATCTTTTTAAATTGTTATTGTTCTATTAAAATATCAAAAATGCCAAAAAAATTTGAATTTTAATACTATGAAAGTATTTTTAGTTTAAGTAATTGTCTTTTTAAAATAGAAAGTTTGTTGTTCAACAGTGCTCATTGCGTATTTCTCTGTGGATTTGATATTTAGGTCTTAATCAAAAAGTCCTATATATTACTTGAAAATGGTATGTATACTTGTGTAGTATCCCAATATAAATAGAAATTAAAGAGTTAAATTCTTATTTTCATCAGAATCAAGTTTTTGGTTTTGTTGCAAAGTAAGGAAACATAAGTGAAAAATATCATCAAAGACATTATTATAATATTGCATATAAGCAGTTTTGGGATCAAGTTTTTGGCATCGTTGCCGGGGAAAACAAAAATTATTTAATTTTAACGAAAAATTCCTTTTTTGGAAAGTCTTATTTAAACTTTAAAAATTATTATATTTTATTTTGTATATTTTATTTTTATTTTAGTTAGTGTATGTATAGTTCAGGTTCTGATGGACTAGTGCCATACAATTTTGAATTAGAAAGAACTATTAAGAAAATCAGAAAAACCAAAAAAATAAAAATCTTGAAAAATATAAAAAAATTATAGAGATGGCGAACCAAAACAATCAAAATGTTGAAATTCATCAAGAGTTTAGACCTTTAAGAGATTATGTCAACCCTACTATAGATGAACTTTGTAGTATTCAAAAACCTATTGTAGTGGCTAATTCATTTGAGCTTAAACCTGCTATTATCCTATTGTAGTATTCAAAAATCTACTGTAGTGGCTAATTCATTTGAGCTTAAACCTGCTATTATCCAAAGGGTATCAAATAATAAGTTTGGGGGATCACTAACTAAAGATCTAAATTTAAATCTTGCCAATTTTCTAGAATTATGCGCTACATTTAAATACAATGGTGTATCAGATGGTGCCATAAGACTTAGGTTATTTCTTTTCTCACTGAGGGATAAAGCTAAGATGTGGTTAAATTCATTAGCACCTAGATCTATCAAACTTGAGGGGATTCAGCATAAAAATTTCTTGCTAAATATTTTCTATCATCGAAAACTGCTAAGCTTAGAAATGATATTACATCTTTTAATTAGTTTGAAGGGGAATCTATTTATGAAGCATGAAAATGATTTAAAGAACTCTTAAGAAAGTGTCCACACCATGCTATACCAAATTGGTTAATAATTTAAATGTTTTATAATGGATTAGTTGGATCTCTTAGATCTATTATCGATGCCACTGCTGGTAGTTCATTGATGTCAAAACCATTTCATGATGCTTATGCCTTAATTGAAGAAATGGCTAACAATAATTTTCAATGGTCTTCTGAGAGGGTGAATCCAACGAAAGTATCTAATATTCAAGAATCTGATGCATTTACTATATTAGTAAATCAAGTTGCTGCAATTTCAAGAAAGTTAGACCAATTTGGAATGAATTTTTCTCAACCAATTGCCATGGTTGTTGAGAATTCATTAGGCTAAATGGTACATTCTCAAGCATCATTAGAAACTTTGAATGCCATTAATAACAAGCGGAATAACCCATATTCAAATTATTATAACCCAGGTTGGAAGAACCATCCCAACTTTAATGGAATAACACTACGGGTGGTAATAATAGGCAATGGGGGAACATTTAAGTAAACCCATTGGGAAATTAGAACAACCAAGGGAATAATAAGTATAAATCCACTTATCCTTCAAGTTTCAAAAGTAATACACAATTTAAGAAGAATAAGTTGTCTATAGAAGAAGTGGCGTTACAAATGGGAAATCAGTTACAAAGTCAAGGAGATACAATTAGAAATATTGAGAATCAACTTAGACAAATCGCAAATTTATTAAGTAATAGATCCCATGGAACACTTCCTAGTAATACTGAAACAAATCCAAAAAACCAGAATAAAGAGCAAGTAAAAGCCATTCAACTTAGAAGCAGAAGAGAATTGGAAGCTAGGATTAAAAAAGAAACTGAAGTAGAGAGAGAAGAAATTGAAGAATCAAAAGAGGACGCTCTAAAAGATTCTGAAAGACCTATTTCTCTGCCAAAAATTGATTTAGAAAAACCACCAACTACATTTCCTCAGAGACCACTTAAAGTTAACTTAGAAAAACCACCATCTCCATTTGCTGAAGCCTTAGAACAAATGCCAAGTTATATAAAGTTTATGAAGGATATTCTCAACAGGAAAAGGAAATTTGAAGATATTGAGACTGTTGCACTTAGTGAGGAATGCAGTGCTATAATTCAGAAGAAGCTTCTTGAAAAGCTTAAAGATCCTGGTAGCTTTACAATATCATGTGCAATAGGAGACAAATTTTATAGGAAAGCTTTATGTGATTTAGGTGCAAGCATTAACCTTACGTCATTATCACTTTTTAAAAGATTGGGATTATGAGAAATAACCCATACTACTATAACTCTACAGTTAGCAGATCATTCACTAACATACCCTAAAGGAGTTATAAAAGATGTCCGAGTGAAAGTAAATCAATTTATCTTTCTTGTCAATTTCATTGTGCAAGATATTGAGAAAGATATAGAGATACCTATCATTTTGGGGAGACCTTTCCTAGACACAGGAAGAGCAATGATAGATGTGAAAAAAGGGGAATTAAGAATGCTCATTAAAGATCAAACTGTTACTTTTAATATTTCAAGATCAATGAAATATCCTACAAAAGGTAAAGATGATGAATGTTATAGAATTGAAATTATAATATATCTAAGTGAATGTCATTTTAAAACTACTTATGAAGAAAAATCTGAAGAAAAAGATCTGGAACACGAGCAAGAAGAGTAATTAAATCAATGCGAAGATCTTTTTAAGGAAGATTCAAACAATGTTCAAGAAATTTTTGAAATTCTGGACACTATAGAAAAAGATAAATAATTTTGTTCATCAATTGAAAAACCTTCAGAACTTGAGTTGAAGTTACTTCTTGATCACTTAAAATATGTCTTTTTAAGAGATTCCTCTACTTTACCAGTTATAATTTCCTCAAAGTTAACTATGGAAGAAGAAGATAGATTGATGAAAATATTGAAAAATTTTAAGAAAGCCTTTGGATGGACAACTGATATTAAAAGAATTAGTCCTTCAATTTGTATGCATAGAATTCATATGGAAGAGAACTGTAAACCCATGGCTGATCCTCAAAGGAGATTGAATCTTGTTGTGAAAGAAGTTGTTAAGAAAGAAATTTTAAAGTGGTTAGATGTTGGAATTATCTACCCTATTTTAGATAGTGCACAGATTAGTCTAATTCATTGCGGTCCTAAGAAAGGAGGGTTAACTGTGACTGTAAATGAATATAATGAGCTAATACCTAATAGATAAGTTGCAGGGTGGCGAATATGCATTGATTATAGAAAATTAAATCTTGCCACTAGGAAAGATCACGTTATAGGGTGGTGAATATGCATTGATTATAGAAAATTAAATCTTGCCACTAGGAAAGATCATTTTCCACTACCCTTTATAGATCAAATGTTGGATAGACTAGATGGGCATAAATACTTTTATTTTCTGGATGGATATAGTGGTCATTCTAGATCAAATGCTGGATTGACTAGATGGGCATAAATACTTTTATTTTCTAAATGGATATACTGGTTATCACCAAATTCAACTAGATCAAATGTTGGATAGACTGGTTGGGCATAAATACTTTTATTTTCTGGATGGATATACTTGTTATCACCAAATACAAATAACTCCTGAGGATCAAGAGAAAATAATTTTTACTAGTCTGTATGCTTATGCTTTTTGAAGAATGTCCTTTAGTTTATGTAATGTCGCTGCTCATTTTAAAGTTGCAGCATGGCAATTTTTTGTGATTTAATTAAAAAAGGGATTGAAGTATTTATGGAAGATTTTTCAGTGTTTGGAACTTCATTGACTTATGTTTAGAACAATGATCAAAAGTTCTTAAGCGCTGTGAAGAAACAAATTTGGTTCTTAATTGGGAAAAATGTCAATTTACGGTAGCAGGAGGAATTGTATTAGGACATAAAATATCAAAAGATGATATGGAAGTAGATCCTGCTAAAATTCAAGTCATCGCTAATTTACCTTATCCAAAAAATGTAAGGGAAATTACGATTTTTTTAGGACATGTTGGATTCTACAGGCAATATACTCAAGACTTATATGATGGATTCTTCATTTGCAAGAATTTGATTTTGAAAAAGTAGATTGAAAGGGGATTGAAAATCAAATTGCTGATCATTTATCCAGGCTTGAATTAGAGAAACCACTCTATTTTGATAAAGAAATTAATGAACATTTTCCAGATGAAAAATTGTACAATATTAATGAGTGGTGTGTTCCGTGGTATGTCGACATTGTGAACTTCCTTGTTAGTGATATTATACCTTATGGAATGACATACCAACAGAAGAGGAAATTTATTTCTAAAGCTAGGCCTTATTTTTTGGATGAAGCATTTTTATATAAACAAGGAAAGGATCTGATTATTTGATGATGTGTACCATTAGAAAAAACTTATGAAATTATCCAAAAAAGTCATAATTCTAATTTTATGGGACATTTTGGTGTTAATAAAACAACATACAAAATTTTATAATATGGATTATATTTACCTACTATTTTTAGAGATGTTAATACTTATATCAAAACTTGTAATATATGTCAATGAGTGGGCAATATTTCTAAAAGAAATGAGATGCCTCTAAATTATATACTAGAAGTTGAAATATTTGATGTTTGGGGATTAGATTTCATTGGACCATTTATACAATCTTTTGGGAATTTATATATTTTGTTAGCAGTGGACTATGCATCCAAATGGATAGAAGATGTTACTTTACCTTGATGTGATGCTCAAAGTGTTGCAAAATATTTTAAAATGAACATATTTTATAGATTTGGGATGCCGAGAGTTATCATAACTGATGGGGGAAGTCATTTCAGAAATGCCATAATGAGAAGTTGTTAACGAAATATCATATAAACCATAGAATTGCTAATGCTTATCATCCTTAGACAACTGGTTTGGATAAATTATCCTATCAAGAAATTAAAATAATTACAGAAAAATCTATGAATCCAACAAAAATGGATTGGTCAATCAAACTTGACTATGCTTTGTCGGCTTATAAGACTACATATAGAACTCCTATAGGAATGTCACCATATAGGTTAATATTTAGGAAAGCTTGTCACTTACCAGTTGAACTTGAACATAAATCATATTAGGAAATTAAAGAGTTCAATTATAATTTGAAAGATGCCAGTGAGAAAAGATTATTGAAATTAAATGAGCTTGAAGAGATAAGGAATGAATCTTATGAAAGTGATAAGATTTACAAAGAAAAGATGAAAATGTGGCATGATCAAAGGATTCTTACTAAAAATTTTCAGTCAGGGCAACAAGTTTTGCTATGTAATACAAGTTTAAGATTATTCCCTGGCAAACTTAAGTCTAGGTGGATGGGCCCATTTGTTGTGATGAAAGTTTATCCTTATGGAGCCGTGGATATTAAAGCTCCTAAGACTGATAAAGTGTTTAAAATGAGTGATCATATACTAAAACCTTATTTTATAGGAGATCAACATCAATTTAATGATGCAATGATGTTGGGTCAACCAGAATAAGCACTGGTGACGCCGGGCTGACTACATAAAACCAAACGCTTTGTGGGAGGCAACCCATTGTTATCAGTGTGTTTTTCTTTGATTGTCATTTGTGTGTGATTAAGTAAAATTATGGTAGTATTTTTTAGTTATTATGTGTTAGTATTGATTTTAAGACTTTATTTAGTAACCTAGACATGTTAGAATGAGAATTTGGACGTTATGTTGACTGGTGCAAAAATGTGCACCAGCACTTAAGTGCTAAGATTCAACGCTTAAGCATGACAATTGAAAAATATGTGCAAAATTAAGATTCTAGAAGGTTTAACCACCAATTAGTTTGTAAAAACATGGCAAGGCAGTTTCTAGACGTGCCTAGAAGTTATTTGAGGGATTTAGGCCTATAAATAGAAGGGTTTGTGAAGGAATTTCACCCCAGATCATTTTCAACCCTAAAAGTATAAAAGAAAGAGAGATTTTGATAAAATGTCTTCATGGGAGATCAATTCAAATAAAAAGGAAGAGACAATGAGGAAGAGATTCATTAGTCAAAGTGCACAAGAGATGTATAATGGTTTCTTAGTCGTTAGTATTGAAGGTATATCAAAAAAGATCAACAAAATTGAGACTACTATGGCTTTACTTGAGACAAAGGTAATTGAGATTCATGCCCATCATGAGCATATTGGATGGCAATTGAAAATGCAATTTAGTCATACTAGTTATATAGAGGAAGCAGATAAGGAGATGTTTCTTAAGCAGAACTAGATTGAAGAAGATAGTATCGGAGCTTGTCACCACAGTCCGTTTTATCAACTTTATATTCCAATTGCCCTAGGAGAGACTAATGAAAAACCAAAGTTTTTCCCAACAAATGAAGAATGGAATTAAGTATTATGTTAGAGTTTGTTTATTAGAAGTTGTTGTTTAATGTGTTATGTGTTAAGAGTTAATGTTTGTTAGGTGTTTGTGCTTAGAAGATTTTCTCATCCAAGACTATTTAGAGTAAGAATTAAGTGTTACATGTATTTGTAATAGTTAGTAAATCAATATATGTGTTTGTTTGTATGAAAATTAGTGTTATTTTTAGACTCAAATTGAATTGAGTTATATGGAGAATTTTGAGAGAAAGGAGCGTTACAGGAGATTAACATAGTCATTTAAGTGTTATGATACCATTTAGGGGTGGTACTTACGCAGCAACGACCTCATTTTTGGTTGAGGTTTAGTTTTTCCTCTTTAGTAGCCTAGGGTCTAGCCATAGGAATTTTCTATTGACTATTCTTAGAAAACTAGACATGGAACCCTCACCATTAGAAATTCCAAACTTCTTATTGCCTATTCTTAGAAAACTAGATCTGGAACCCTCACCACTAGAAATTTCAAACTCTTCTCTACTCAACTTGAAGTTCCACATATTGGTCCTATAAAACTAGACCATGAAAGCCTATGGTCTAGCCATGGGACTTTTCTTGTTGACTATTCCTAGAAAACTAGACTTGCAACCCTCACCAGGTTCTAGCCATAGGACTTTTCCTGTTGACTATTCCTAGAAAATTAGACATGGAACCCTCACCACTAGAAATTCCAAACTTTTCTTTACTCAACCTGAAGTTTTACATGTTGGACTCAACCTCTAAGTACTTAGTAGGTGGGGTCACTGTGGGGGAAACTCAGGGTGAGTCACCCTTAGGATTGCTGGACCTTAAGGTTGACCTTGGGTGTTGGTCTGGAGCTAAGGCACTCATCTATATCTATATACACCCACATTCACTCACAACCCTGAACTCAAATTTCTAGCCTAGATCCCTTGACCTTTTGAACTCTCATCTACACCCACATTCACTCACAACCCTGAACTCAAACTTCTAGTCTAGATCCCTTGACCATTCTCTACACTCACAATCACTCACAACCCTGAACTCAAATTTCTAGCCTAGATCCCTTGATCTTTACTCACTACACTTATCTTCACTCACAATCACTCACAACCCTGAACTCAAATTTCTAGCCTAGATCCCTTGATCTTTTGGGTACTCATATAAGAAGTCCCCTAAACTACTAGCCCTAGAGCTATGGTTTAGCTAAGACCACTATGCAGAGGACCCAAAATGAGGTTTCCTTTGGTCCATGGCTTATTGGTGATGATTGGTACCTCAACCACCCATCTTGGCCTTTTACCCCTAAAACACCCCCTAATTACCAAAATACCCCTCTTTGACCCCTCGAAAAATTCCCATAAAATCCCAATAAAACTTAAATATTCCCAATTTCATTTTTCTCAACTTAAAAATTCCAAAAATTCTAAAAATTCCCAGAAAATCCCAATAAATCCCAAAATATTCCTAATTTCATTTCTCTCAACTACTACATGACCCAATTTGGCCAATTTGACCATCTTTAACAAAAATCCACAAATTGTCATTTAAAGACCCAAATTTCCCCAAATCCAACTCAAATGTCCATAATTTGATCTCAATTTAGCCCAATTCCAATCCTAAATTCAAATTCACTTTTGATATGACCAAACTAAACCAAATCCAAGTTCAATTGATCCATGATTTGATCTCAATTTTGATTTGGGTCAAAACCCTAATTTTTACCATATGACTTAATCTCACCAAATTGAACCCATAGCCTAATCAATTGGCCTCAATTAATGTTGAAAAATCTGTATAACATTCCTATACATCAAAATCAACCATTAATTTGCCTTGGTGAAGCCTCAAATCCATTTGATTTTGGACTAAACCCAAAATTCCTAAATTTAGCCCCAAATTGGCTAAGTCCCCAAATTTCATCCAACTGATTGCCTTAACCTCCAAATTGGCATCCAATTCATGTTGGAAACTCTTCATGAGGTCCCTAAGACCATTTACAATAATCAATTTGAACTTAGCCCAAGGCTAACACAAGATAGACCCAAGCCTAGCCCAACAAGACCAAATTGATTAAAGTTCAAAATTCCTTTAAATTGACCTTTCTATTGAACTCAAAACCATTTCCATCCTTCTCCAAAGTTGTTCCTTGTGATCATCTACACCAAATGCAACAATANTCACCCAAATCAAACTATGGAGCTCCTCTGCCCTCCACCTAAGAACCATAATGCACCCAAACTTATGCTCTGAGAGCCACCCAATGACCATTTTTATAAAAACTCACCTCCCACGGCCATGGGAGGTGTGCTAAAAATTTCTTAGAGAGGCTTCTCCAAACTCCACACAGAGCTTCCCTAAGATCCCCTCAGTGCATTCCAACCATTTTCCCTCACCCACTTGCTGGAGCTCAATTTTGAGCTTGAAACCTTACTTGAAACCAGAACAGAACCCAATACACCTCCACACTCCACCAAACTTCAATTGCTTGTGCCCACATCTTCACAAGAGTGAAAAAAGCCAGAGCCCCATAAAATCCTCCTTCCACAGAGCCTCTACCATAGCTCTAGACCAACACCTGAAATCGAGCTTGGTCGAATTCATACCTAGACTTACACCAAGACCAGGGACTCAATCCCTAGCCTCCTTAGACCCCAAAGAAAGTGTCGAGCACCTCTGTTCATACCAAGGCCAAGGAATCAATCCCTAGCCTCCTTGGACCCCAAAAAACGTGTCAAGCACCTCTAATCGAAGCCTCCCTTCTCCGAGCAAAGGTATAAAACTCCTTCTCCTCCCGAGCTTATTTTGATTCTCCATTTACTTAAACTTGATTTCATGGTACCTTAGTTGTATAGATGTGTTCGTCTCACTTAGACGAGTCCATAGGATTAAACCCAAAGTGATTTGGTTGAGTTTAGGCCGAGATCTTAAGGTTTTGGTCTGGACGGGCACGGGATCATTCTATCGGGGACGATGACGGGGAGCCCTTCAATCAAGCGTGTATCAAACAAACGGGGGAGATCGAGCCGGGCGGTGCTTCGAGACATGAATAGCGGGCCTAGTCAGCAAGCTACGTGGACGGCGATGTCCAACCAGAGCGCGCCACGCATGCTTTCAGAGTCGTCGAAGGTTGAGGTGGCACGCGCGGTTTAAATAGAAAAATAGGGGTATTTTCTTATTTATTTAATCCCAAAATTTCAAAAATACATAACTTTGTGTAGAAAAATCACAAAAATTAAATAAAAATACCCTCTTGCTCGGTGAACAGAGGAGAATAATGTGGAATATTTTTCAAGTCCATTTGATGCATAAAATATTTTTAATTAATTAAATACTATTTGAAATCATTTGATTCTTCATGCATATTGACACATCACCTTGGCTTGAAATTTTGACATATTGTAGCCTCTGTAAGGGGGAACATTCTCTGATTTTTCTAAAATCAGATGAGGTTCCTATACAGAGATCCATATTTTTCAAGTTATTTCTTATCATTTCCTTAAAATAATCATGGAAATTAGCATATTGGTTATTAAATCCCAAGAAAATTTTGCAAAGTCCACCATGACCAGAGAAACCTTTGAAAATAATTTCATGGGCCAGGTCATTTAAAATATCCTTAAATTTTTCAAATACTAAATTACTAAGATAATTAATTTTATAAAATATGAACATTTAAATGAATTGATTTTTTATCTCTATTGTGATTTATGATCCAGAGAACTAATCATAAAAGTTTCAAAATATTTTGAGTTCATATAATAACTTAAATTGATTTTTAAAGATAAATATCACTCTTAACACTTAAATAATTTTTAAAAAAATTAAAATATAACTCAAAAAATTATGAAACTTAGTTTTTTGAGTTCTCTGTGATCACAGATATTTTATAAAAATAAAATAATATTTAAAATAAAAACTTAATTTTTAGCCTATTTTAAATATTTAAAATAATTAAAAATTCATAAAATCACAAAATTAATAAAACTCATGGAAATGTTCTAAATTATTTCCTAATCACTTAGGAACTATTAAAATATTTTCCCTGATTTTCTAAATAAAGATATTTATTTTAAAGTTCAAAAATAATTTTTAAAGGCTAAAAAATGAGTTTTCACTAAACTAATTCCAATAAATCAAATAAAAATTAGAAAAGTATAAAATTTGCTCCTCTAAGTTCTCTGACCTTAGAGAGATTTTTTAAAAATACAAAACTTAATTTTCACCACTTAAAATATTTTATTTTTATTAGATAGCCCAGAACTTAAAATAATTCTAATAAATCACAGAGAATTCAAAAAATTATGAAATTTTATTCCAAGGCTTCTCTGGTGTAGGTATACCTCCAGTAAAAATTTCAAGGGATTATAATTTACTTTGGTCAAGTTAGGAATTTTCTTTTAAAAATCCTATGTTTGCATTAAAAATCATTATATAAATTAAATTAAATTAAAAAAATCACATTTCCTCCTCTGATGTCTCAATTGACCAATGAATGAGGTTTAATAAAAATTTCAAAGTCATTTGAATTTAATTTGACAAAGTATGAAGTGTTAGAGCCTTAGGGGCAAATGTGTAATTTTGGAAATTTTGCCTTAATTAACATGTTAGGCTTAATTCACAAGGAGGGAAAATGGGTAACCTCTAATCTTAATCAATTTATTTGATGTTTGAAACCCAAAGGGGTTGAGGGAAAATGGGTAACCTCTGATCTTAATCAATTTATTTGATGCTTGAAATACAAAGGGGGTAAGGGAAAATGGGTAACCTCTAATATTAATCAACTCACTTGATGCTTGAAACATGAGGGGTTAATTGGTAGAAACCAATTGCACTTTCTTAATTAAGATTAATAAATTTTTAAATTATTAAATTGGGCTTAGGGGTATAACTTTTGAAGTCAATGATCAATCAATTTAATACCCCTATCTTGATTTTCAAATAGAATCCAAATCATGAATCATGACCACTTAAAGTTTAACCCTTTTCAAAACTATTTAAGACACTCACCTAGGTCTTAAGGGCATAGTGGTGACTTAGGCTAAATCAAGATTGACTAAAAGAGGATTAGAGAAATAAACATAATTATATCAACATCCATGAAACACCACTAAGCCCAATTAGGATTAAAATTTGGCTAAGTGTTCAAATTAAAATAACTTACCCCTTTAAGGGTCTTCACCCACATAATTTTCAAATTAAATGATTAATGATAATTACCCCTTTCTTAGGGATAATTGAGACATCAATGTTCACTGAGCATTAAGGATATTTACAGGATGAACTATTAAGCCAAAATGATAAGTTCAAATGGACTCGAGGCTTTTCACTAGTTGGTGAGGGAGAGCCATGGACCTGTTTCCCCCTCTTAACTTGTTGGATACCTCAGAGGCCTATTAAACTTAATATTCTTCGCTTAATGAAATCATCCTTAATTAAACTTTTAAAGACTCACCATGATATGACATAGGGTTAGAAAAATTACAAAAATTTTACCTTTCCTGCCCTTCATAAACTGCCTTAACATGCATTTTAAGTTTCAGGTGGTGGAACTTTTACAGTTTTTTCAGCGTTGTTCTTCTTGTACTTGCATACTGTACTTTTATACCTGCAAATTTGTATGTTAAACAACGATCTCACCCAGCATGAAAACTCAAACCATCAGGATAGCCACATACCCAAAACCAAAACTAAAATCAACCAAGATAAAATTCATCGCCAAACATTCAAAATATTAAACAACTCAATGAACATCACACAAAACCATAACTTCGACTAAATTAAGATGTCTCGGAGGAGGTAACCTACGGTTGCTAACAAGGCTTCCCACAGTTTAAATGAAATTATGGAACTCATTAAGTTGGGTTTGATAAGTTCATTTGGACTAATTGAATCCAATAGAAAATAGTGATGTCGAAACGTGGGAACCGTAGGATCCTAATCGGTGTCGCTCTAATCAAATTTAATATGCCCTCATAAAATTTAAAGAATTTCAACAATAGGGCCTCCTGATTTGATATTATAACTTGACACACTAGATAACTCAAACTCATCGCGGCAGGAGCTTGCAGCTAGCTTGGTGGGCAGCACGACCATCTTCAATAGCAAAACCTGTCTTCCCCAACTAAACCAATCTTTCTTCCTTAGACTTAAACAACAAAGCCATAGGACTTCGACGTTGCTTGCTTATGCAACATAAATCCTCACCTTATCTTTAGGCCTTTGCATAGCCCTGTTATACAATATAAGCCTTAACTCGTCTTAGGATTCCGAGGTTGTCGTCTATCACGACCTGAATCCTCACATCTTTCAGGCGATTTGTGTGATCATTTCACACGAATGTAAGCCCTAACTAATAAAATTGACAGGATGAAACACCCAAATATTTCTCCTCAAAACTGAAGCCAAACATTAGGATAGCTTAGGAAGTCA
>JXCR01148886.1:73298-111968 GCA_002079205.1 Phalaenopsis hybrid cultivar
CTTAATTTATTTTGATCGAGCCTCATCCTCAAGTCTTGTGTTTATCCTTCGAGATAGATACAGCATTTGAGGTACAGTGCTCTTTCATTTTAAACTATGAAAAATATGGGGTCAGTTTGATTTCATTAACGTCCTTCCGAAGCGGGCGACAGGATTTCGATTCCAGCAACCGACGGCTTCTTACGGACAACCCCATAAACCAACCTGAAATAAGGCTGACAGGCAAATAATGCATTTTACTTATATTTAAAAATTTTAAAAATTATGCACTGGCGCTTAAGTGCCACATATTGCTCTTAAGCGCAATGTAACCCGAGAGGCAGGAGCCTAAGCGTCATTTATCTGCGCTTAAGCATTGGTTTATGAAAACCAGTTTGCAAACGGTTAAAAGTGAAAATTAACCTTAAAATCACCATTTTTCATCCTCTCGTCACCTTCAACCTCTCAAAATCACAATTTTGGAGAGCTAGAGTACACTATAAAATGGAGATTTCTTGGTGGAATCAAGAAAAATTTGCTAGATCTAGATTTCTTAAGGTAAGAGCTTTACTTCTATGCAAAAAATTTGGATTTTCACCATGTATTTTGAGTACATTTGGAAGAATTCAAAAATTCACTATTCATGGTGAAAAATGAGGAAAATTCTATGAAAATTGCATATGAAGTGTAGTTTAAGCTTTTGGAAGTTTAGTTTAGCAATTTAGACTTGATTTTTGAAGTTATTTTTGGAATTTTATAAATTCTTAGAATGGCACCAAGAATGAAGAGGAGTAAAGGAAAGAGCCCTTTTGATTCGAGCAAATTTGTTAGTTTGAAGGCTCAAGATAGGTATAGCGATGCGTTGCAATCACGAAAGCTTATTCAGGAGCGTTATTTTAAGAATCCAGGTGGATCTGTGGAAGATCTTATCGTTCACCGATAGTGAGAAAGATTCTGTTGTTTTTTTACTATTGCAGTTATATATGTTGTTAGGGAGTTCTATGCAAACCTCGCTAAAGCTGAAGATGATAGAGTCATGGTTCGAGGAAAGTTGGTACCTTTTTCACCGGAGGTAATCAATTTGTTCTACTATTTGCCACTAAATACTTTATGTTTTTATGCAAATTATAATCCGATTGAGACGGAGCTAGATGAGATTATTTCTTATTTGGCTAATGGAAGAGGACTTTGGAAGATCACTAATGAAATGAGAGTCAATTTTCCCACGTCAAAGTTAAGTGTACCTTCGAAGGCATGGCACTATTTTATTTCTACTCGTCTACTACCAATAAATCATCTCAATGAAGTTACTAGAGAGAGATGTTAAATTATTGTATCTAGGAAGGAAAGCTCATCAACATTGGAGCTTTCATATGTGAGACTATCATTAGTTTTACCACTATTGTTACTACTGCATGTCTAGGATTTCCTTCCTTGATCTTTTTTTTATCTGATCAGGCTAGATTAAGATATGATAGCTAGGAGGAAGTACTATTACCTTTGAAGCCTTTTACAAAGGTGAATGTGAAGACTTATTTTGAACATTTTATTTTTGGTTGGAGAGGAGTATTTTGTAGAAGTTATTTATTGGAGACGTCTACTGCTTCTACCTCTACTGCTTCTACATCTAGACCATATACCCCATGTGGGTCTACTTATAGAGGTGAGTCTACTAAGACCCAAGATCCATTATTATAGAGGATGATGGACAATAAAAATTACACTGCTGATAAAGTTCAGAATTTAGAGCATTTTGTAGAGCATATTGATAGGTATAATAGGAGAAAAGTGATTATGAAGAGATATTTCACTCATTTTTGGAAAACCTCATCAGGGTAACCAAGGAGTGCAATTTCCTCCATATCCACAATAACTTGATTATGAGCCTGCAGATGTTTGGGATAGCGGTGACTCTGAGAATGAGGAGTAGGATTATGAGACTAATTTTTATGTTTATATTATGTTATGGATTATGTAGTTTGGGCTTGCTGCAATGACATTTATGTGTTTATATGGACTTGAGACATGTGATGTGATGTGTTTTTATGTTTTGGAACTGAAACATGTATGTTTGAGTTTTATTTTAGATTTTGTGATGTATGAGACTGTTATTTTGTTTAATTGTATTGTGATTTTATGTTTTGTTAGTAGTTTGATTTTAAAATGCTAGGGTAGTATATGTTGTTGTGTGCTTAGTACTGTGATTTAGTTAATTTAGAACTTAACTTAATTCTATGTCTTTTGTAAAGTTTAAAATCTTGCTAGCGTAGATCTTAAATTTGAAACTTAGAAAACTGCTACCCTATATTTTGCTTTTATCTTGTTAGTGTATTTGTTTTTATGATGAGACTGTGAAGTCAAAGTTAGTGTATTAGCTTGTTTTTATGTTTGTACCCACAACTTAGAAGTCTACTGAATCTCTACATGTTAAATTAAAATTAAAATGAGAGAAAATTAAATTAATTTTACTCCTCTTTTTAGTTTTATACTTGTATACTTAGGATATAAAAATTCCTGTAAGCATGTTCTTTCAATTTTCATTCTTACTTATATATATTTGTTGCTCAATTGTTTAATCTGTTAAAAATTTAAGTTTGGGAGGATGAAAAATATTTTAAAAACTTGAATTTTATTTGTTCTCAATTGTGCTACAAGTGAAATTGATTTTAAAAGAAAAATGATCATGTATATCAAGTTCTATTAGGGAAGTAAAATTTGATTTTAGAAATGAGTAAGAAAATTTGGTTGAAATTTTTCGTAATGAAGAAAAACTTTAAGTTAAAAGTTTTTAGTGTAGAAAATGTTTAATATAAGTAACTATCTTTTAGTAAGAAAAATTGTATTTTTGAAAAATTTAAAATTTAGACTTTTATATATAATACTTAAATTTCTTTTATTAAAATAATTTTTAAAACTTTTATTATATTTATAAGTAAAAGATTTATATCAGGGCATTTCTTTAGGAAAGGAGAAGTGGAATTCAAAACCATTAAAGGCCTTTCCAGATATAGTAATCCTTGCATAAAAAGAAAAGAAAAAAAAAAGAAGAGAAAAAGAATTAAAAAAGAAGAGAAGAAGAAAAAGAAAAAAAATATAAGGGAGGAGAAGTTTGAGGATTAGTGCCTAATCAAAAATTGGTTCCACATTTGATCTTTTTAAAGTATAAGACTTGAGAAAATCTCAAGCTTAAAAATATAATATAGTAAGTAAAATTATTCTTAATAATATTTTTAAGTGGAGATAATAATTGGGCTAAATTCTAAACTTGGAGAATTTACAATATTTTTGAATTAGATAAGAACTCATATTTTCATCTTTTTTAACAATAAAATATTCCAAACTTTAAGTTGGTCTCATTTACTAAATATTTTTCTAAATTTAACTACTATATTTCTAAATCTAAATTTTAGTAACTCTTAGAGAAACTCATGTACATATCATACTTATTTAGTTTTTAAAGATTGAAATTTCACTTGAGGACAAGTAACATTTTAAGTTTGGGGATTTTGATTCACCTAAAATATATAGTATTTTTAGACACATTTTTATACTTATTTTTTGGATATCACACTTTAATGGAAGGTATTTTTGTGTTTTTTTCTTTCAGGTACAAGTAAAATGGTGCAAAATGCTTAAAGGAGTGAAAAAGAATCAAATTTGGAGCAAAAATGTGTAAATTGTGCCAATATATTTTGGGACCTAAGTGCTAGATCCGGCGCTTAAGTGCCAGTGAAATAGAGAAGATCGCGCTTAAGCGCCCGAGGCCCCACGCTTAAGCACCCGAGACAGTTATTTGACGGGTTTCTTCATTTGACAGAATTTTGAAGAGGTATTTGAGGCACCTATTAGCTTAAGTGGGTGATTATGACCACTAAGAAAGAAAACATTATTAAAAAACTTGTGAAAAAAGGCATCCTTTAGAGGATTCATCGAATGTGGACACATTTCGAAGAGTTTCCAAGCACCTTTTGGAGATTTATAAAAGAAGGTTGAGACATTTGAAGGGGGTGCTTGAAATTTCTGAAAAGAGTTAGAAGAAAAGGCGTTCTAAAGAGTGTGGAGGGATAGTATTAGAGAGATTTTCAGCACCACAAAAATTTACTTTATCCTTTTTACTTTTAATTTATTTTGAGAGTGTTGTAAAAGAGAAGAGATTCAAAGGAACTTCAAAAATTTGGTGGAGGATTTGAGATAAGTTTTTATCTTTTGTTTTAAAATACTTTTGGTTTTAATCGAGACTTCTTGTTGGTTTGACAATTATTTCTACTTTTAAACTAAAGTGTGTTTTTATTTTTTCCATAGATTCTGAGTAGTTTTTTTTATATTTTTCCTTAAAATGATAAGTAGCGAAAATGTTGGATGAAATTTGTGGAGAGTATTGATCTTTAATGTTGGAAGAAGTTGTGATAATTTAAATCCATGAACTTCATTTACTTCTTGATTTGGCTTATCCGGATGTTAAAATTTGTTGTGAGAACATGTAAGAACCGGGCTGGTATTGTCTCAGTCAACAATTAGAAAGAATCACATGAGGTTGTATGAATGAGAATGTAGTTCATATGATTGATTGAAAATAAATAAAAGAATTACATGAGGTTGTATGAATGAGAATGTAATTCATATGATTTTAAGCAAATAAATAGTGAAATAATCATTGAAGGGTGTAGAGTTAAAGGACTTTAAAGGGACAGGTTAAAGTCCCCAACTTGGTTTATTGTTTTAGGTTATGATACGAGATGTTAGCCCTCATGTGGAGGGAATCAAGGGAACTTTACAGTGAGAACTGGTATCTTCCTTGCCTAGCTGGTTTTCAGAACTATTCAAACTTTAAATTAGCCATTGTTTTTTTATAGCATCTTTGGTAAGGGTAAAGAATATAATTGCTCCTATTTGACACAACATAATTTGCGTACTTCCACAACAGAATTCTGATACTGATTACTAATTCATGATAAGGAGAAATATATCTTTTAAATTCAGTGTTTTTCTTTTACATAAACTCAAGTTATCTTTTTAATTTGTTATTGTTTTGTCAAAATATCAAAAATACCAAAAAGATTTGAATTTTAATACTGCAAAAATATTTTTAATTTAAGTAATTGTCTTTTTAAAATAGAACATTTGTTGTTCAGTAATGCATATTGCATATTTCCCTGTGGGTTGGATATTCAGGTCTTAATCAAAAAAGTCCTATATTACTTGATAACGATACGTATACTTGCATAGTATCCCAATGTAAATATAAATTAAAGAGTTAAATTCTTATTTTCATCAGGACCAAGTTTTTGGTTCTGTTGTAAAGTAAGGAAACATAACTGAAAAATCTCATCAAATACATTGTTATACTGTTGCATATAAGCAGTTTTGGGATCAATGGTTACCACCATGGCCGCTACAGTTCATGAACAGTCTCAATCGCAGCAGTTAGCTTTTCAAGAAGTCAACCAGTTAGAGATAGTTCACATTACCGATGAAAGGAGAGAAGTTGACTCTGCCAACAGAGACAATCAATAAAAGAATAATTCCCCATCAAGTGGAATACAAGAAAAAGATATAAAGTTGTTGGTCGAACAACAAGTTCAGGCGGCCTTAGCTTAATCTAATGGCGGTGCATTGATTTGAAAGGGTAAACCTTACCTGGAGGAGTTTGATGTCATGTCTTACCCTAAGGGTTTTGTGTCATTGAACTTTAAGATGTTCGATGGGATCGAAAATCCCAAACAGCATGCAGCACATTATAGAGCCAGTTGTGGCAACACTGGAGGTAATGAAGCCTTACTCTTCCGTCAGTTTATCAGCAGTTCATTATGGATAGCATTTAATTGGTATGTCAAGTTGCACAATGGATCAGTAAAGACATTCACCCCATTAGAAATGTTGTTCTTTAGGAGATTTGCTGGAGCACGAAATCATGTTTTTATTAGAGATCTTGTCGTAGAAAGGCAAAAGCCTAACAAGACTCTAGTGGATTATATCTTTAGGTGGAGAAACCTAAGCATGAAATGTGAGCCTCAACTATAGGAACAACGTGCCATTGAGATTCTACTCAAGAGCATCCATGGGTCTGTGACGTCCATGCTTAAGGGATTCATCATCAAATCCCTAGAGAAGCTACTAAGCAAAGCCAATAGTTTACAAGAGGAAATTAATCATATGGATTTCTGGAAAAGCCAGAAAAGTCCAAGTCAACCAGAGTATTTGAGAAGAAGTATCGAACGGTAGTGCTAGTTGATAAAGGTAAACTAAAAATAAAAATTCAGGCAAAACATTCCCATCAGAGTTCCCAACAGTCATCACAACATACTCAGCAACAAACGCAACAATATTGCCAATCTGGGCAACACTTACACCATGGAGGACTGCACCAGGCAGAGGGTAGATGGGGTCTGACTCTCTCAGCATGAAAGAAGAGAGTATATTCTTAAAAAGATGAGGTAGTTGCAAAAACGTTCACAAATTTAATGAAGAAGCCCGACTTCACATTACCAAAACCAAAGAAGAAAGAAGAAGCTAACAAGAAAGACTATCTCATTTTCTACTTCTATCAAAGGATGTTGGGACATATAAAAGAGGGTTGTTTCACTTTCAAGGATTGGCTAGAAATGAATTTTAAAAAAGAAAATATAACCATTTCAAGAGAATATTTAAAAGAACCTGACAAAGGTTCTGTAAATATGATTTTGGTCGAGCCAATCACTTTGATAGATGTTTATTCAGAGAAAGATAGATGGAGCACAGTTTGAAGCAAGTCAAACAGGAAGTCACTGGATCATATTCAGACTGCTTCAATGCAGGCTGTCGTTCAGAGTCTACAGACTGCCCAACCCAAGATAGAGATTTCATCAGAGAAATTGCCACAATAAGATAGAGAAGAACAACGTCATAAAGACCGATAATGTAGGGGGTAGGATAGAGGCTGCCTCTGTTAGATTGGTTATCTCAGATTTGGGGAAGAAAATCCTCAAACCCTTGACCATGTATGCTTATCTTTTTGCCCCACCAGGGTATTATTAATATAATGATTATGATTTCAGCCATGGTCTAAGTTTTTTTAGTGATAATGTAACTGACTTTGGTCAATATATCTTTGATCTTGATTCTTAAAACAATCTACAAATCGTACATAAGTCCGATGAACCCATTAACGAGAATGAAGAAGATATCAACAACACTGGTTACGATAGTACTGGGAGTGAGAAGTCAGTCCTCGAGTACCATGATACTTTGCTTGCCATCAATTCGGATCTTTCAGATGCAGAAGAGACACCAAATTTTTTTTTCTACAGCATCGCAAGAAGAAGAATAAATCACAAAAATAAATCTAAGTAGTGGGAAGGTATTACCTCTAAGAATAGCTCAAGTGAATAAAAAAAACAAATAGTCACCTGAGAAGAGCTACCTCCACCTCCGCTAGTGGAAGAGCCACATAACCATATAAAGATTAGAGGATTATACAAAGTGGATTATAACGTCTTAGGTCATCCTAAGAGGTTGTTGGCCAAACTAAGCATATATGATGCTCTGATTATGTGAAAAGAGATGAGAGAGTCTCTAGTTATAGCCTTGCTTGACCTGGATATTTGCTTAGCTCAATTAGCTAGCACATCCTTGGATGAAGTTTTCTTGTTAAAGGAATAGCCTGGGATAACCTTCACAAATGAATACTTATTGCTTGGTACCACCGACTGCTCTATGTCTCTATTAATATTGGCAGATTTATATTGTCCAGAGTTTTGGTAAATACAGGAGCATCACTTAACTTAATGAGTCGAAAAACAATGAGTCGATGGACATTGACATACATGGATATTGAGGCTCGGGAGCTTACAGTCGATAAAATTATGTTAAGAGGATTTAACCAAAAGGGTGAAAGAGCCCTTGGATCGATTACACTATTAATTAAAGTTGAAGAATTAATAACAACCGCAAAATTTCATTTCATTGATGCATAGACCTCTTTCAATGCTTTACTTGGACGACCATGGATTCACAAGAATAACATGGTTCCTTCATCTCTACACCAGTGCATTATGTATTTTAAAGGAGGGCATGAACATTGCATTAAAAAGGATTTGCAACCATTTTTAGTTCATGAACTAGGCATTCTTGAAGATGCCACCTACTATGCACCTCCAAAGAAGATTGTATTTTCTTATGAAATAATGGCAAGAGAAGTGGAAGATTCAAAACAATCATAAAGAAGAAGCCATTGAACTCCACTTCAACGATCTACTACTGTTTCTTCACAACAAGCTTGTAGAGGTTCTTTCAGCCCATACACCTAAGATTGATGTCGAGGATGTGGACGACTAAGAACCAACATGATTATTGAACGGACTACGCCGAACATTAACATCAACATGGAAGAAAGTCTTAATGAAGAAAGCTCCGAGGAAGAGATGATGATGATAAAATAGAAGAAACCTCAGTACGAGATTTCTTTGGAAGATGTAGAGAAAAGTGAATACGAGTCTATGTACGATCGGATCAACCACTATGTGAATGTCATGACCCTTACTCCAATCTACCCTCAAAAGGTTGAGAGTTTAGAGTTCAAGGAAGTTTGTAACATTGGTTCAAAGCCGATCAAATTTTACCTTGCTTGCCCTTCTACTAGTTCTGAAAATCATGTAATTTTGGAAGAGGATTCTAATGAATTAATGGAATTACCTTTTGGTTACTTTTATCCTTGTGTACAAAAATTAATTCAACAGGGATATATGTCAAAATAGATGCCAAAGGTTAAGAACTTTTTGAAAAATTATAGAATGTTAAAAGTTGAACTCCTAATTTGAAAGAGGGTCGTAGATTTGGTACTGTAGGACTAGTTGATGATTTGGAATTTTGTATGGTTGTTACTAATAGGTTGGAAGAGGATTGCCTAAATATAGAAGATGACTCTGAAGATCAGTTGATAGATGATGCTATGCCATAATGAAGAAGAGATAAAATCAATAGTTGATGAATTAAAAGAAATCAACCTTGGGACTGAGGAGAAACCTCAACCCACCTTTATAAGCTCTTTACTCAACGAAAAGAATCCACATAATTAATAAATTTACTGTCAGAATTTAAAGATTGCTTTGCTTGGAGCTATGATGAAATGTCAGGAATATCAGCAGAGAATACAGTTCATAAACTCAGGGTGGACAAAGATATGACCTCGGTAAAACAAGCTCCCAAAAGGATGCGCCTCAAGATAGAACAACAAGTCATTACCAAGGTGAAGAAATAAATAGATGCTAACTTTGTAAAAAAAGAGCAATACCCCACATGATTATCCAACATTAAACAAGTTAAGAAGAAGAATGGACAAATCCAAATTTGTGTCGACTTTAGGGATTTAAAAAAAGTGTATCCAAAAGACGAGTTTCCACTACCGATACCAGAATTAATGGTGGACATCACATCGACACATGAGATTTTCTCATTCATGGATGGATCATCAGAATATAACCAAATCATGATACTTTTAGAGGATGCAACACTTACAGCATTCAGGATGCTGATTGGGATTTCCTGCTACAAAGTAATGGCATTCGTGTTGAAGAACGCTGGAGAAACTTACCAACGAGGTATGATGAAGATTTTTTATGAACTCATTCACAACCAGGTGGAAAACTACGTGGATGATTTAGTCATCAAAAGAAAACAAAAAATAGACCATTTTGTATGATTTGAGGATCGTGTTCAAACAATTACAATAATATAATCTCAAGATGAATCCTTTAAAGTGTGCCTTCAGCGTGACCTCCAAAAAATTTTTAGGATTTGCTGTTTGTCATCGGGGACTCGAGATTTTCCCAGGTAAGATTAAAGCTATCTTGGAAATGCCTCCTCCCAAAACCTTAAAACAACTACATTCCTTCTAAGGTAAGTTGGCATACCTGAGATGCTTTATTTTTAATCTCTTGGGTAGGTGTCAGCCCACTTCTTGGCATTAATTAAAAATGATGCCAATTTTGTTTAGGAAGAGAAATGTCAGTGGGCCTTTGAGGATATTAAGCAATATTTATTGACACCTCCTATTTTGGCAGCCCCTATCCCAGGAAGACCTTTGATACTTTATACAACGACCTTAGACGACTATCTTGGAGCCCTGTTAGCTTTGGTTAATGATAAGGGTAAGAAAAACATACTCTACTACTTGAGTCTTCGTCTAATATCGACAGATGTGAAGTATCCAACTATTAAGAAACATTGTCTAGCTTTAATTTTTGCTGCCCAAAAGCTTAGGCATTACATGCTTTCTCATAAGATTAACCTTATTTCGAAAGTTAATCCATTGCAATATTTGATGACCTGACCAACACTATTCGGATGTTTAGCAAGATTGTCGATGATTTTGTTGTAATTCAATATAACTTTTGTTCTCCTCTGTGCTATCAAGTGACAGTATTTAGTAGATTGTCTTGCAGCACACCCACTTCCAGCTGGGCCCCCTCTCAACGATGAGCTACCATATGAGCAGATACTACAAATAGAACCATTCAGTGCCAGTCATTGGGAAATGTATTTTGATGGAGCTTCATTAGCTAGAAAGGACAAAGGGTCAGAGATAGTTATACTAGGTAAAGCAGGAATTGGTCTGATTTTCATCATGTCAAATCAGTGTATGTTGAGATTCTCCTATCACCTGATAGAGACGCGTACAAACAATGAATCAGAATATGAAGCGTTGATCACCGGGTTGGAATTGGCAATCTCAAAAGATATAACAAAAATTTTCATCTATGGTGACACAACTCATCATCCAACAAGTTGTAAGACAGTATAAGATTTTGAAGCCAAGGCTAGCAGATTACCATTGATACATAATGAAGTTGCTGAAATAGATTCCTATTGTGACTATACTGGATTCCTCGGGGAGACAATGCCCATGCTGACACTCTAGCAAAACTTGCTAAAGGATTGGAATGTTCATCGGAGGATTCCATCAAAATTATAGAATGAGGATGTCATATTCTGTCTCATATCAACCTCGATAATCTACACAAGTATCAAAAGGAATAACGAATGATGATTGCAGTTGCTGACATTAATGAAGATTGGCTTAAGCCATTGATAGAATATTTACAAACTGAAAAGCTTCTAGAGTACAAGTCTGAGGCATATCACACCTCAAGAAGAGCTATGTCATATGCTCTAGTGGTGATGTACTTTATAGGAGATTGTTCGATCAGATGTGTCTAAGATATCTAAATAGTGCGGAAGCACAGAATATCATTAAAGAAGTACAAGTCAGATTGTGTGGAGCTCACCAGTCAGAGCCATAGATGAAAATAAAGATTAAAAGACTCAGATATTATTAGCCAGCAATGATATTCGATTCTATGCATACAACTAGAAGGTTTCACCTTTGTCAAGTGCAAGGGGTGGTCCTACACCATCCTTCGAATGTACTAAAATCAACTGTTGCCTCATGGTCATTCGAGTGCTGGGGCACGGACATAATAGGTCCCATAGACCCTCCATCCTCTAAGAGACACAAATTTATTCTTTCCTCTACATATTACTTCTCTAAGTGGGCAGAAGCAGTGTCGTTACAATAGCTTACAACACAACATGTTCTCCAATTTTTCAAGAGCTAGATTGTTAACCGTTTTGATGTACCACGCAGAGTGATTTCCAACAATGAGACGACTTTCAAGAGCACAAAGATCAATAATTTTGTCAAATGACATGGGAGAGACTAGAGATACTCTACAATTTACTACCCAGAATAAACGGACTATTTGAGGCCTTTAATAAAATGCTCGTACAATTTTTAAAGTAGACATTGGACAATAACAAAGATGATGACATAATAAACTGATATTAGCTTTGTGGGCCCACAGGAAAACGTTCAGAACTCCCACTCAAAGTACACCCTACGCAGTTGTTGATGAATCAGAGGTTGTACTAGTGCTAGAAGTCCAGACACAGTCTCTCAGAGTCATCATCGTCAATCAAATCACAACAGAAGATAGTGCAGAGCTCAGACTTGAAGGATTGGAAAGTCTCAGGGGAATATGACTAGAAGCACAACAAAATTTGGAACTTTTCCATGCTAGGATTGTGCACACTCATGACAAATTGGTCCACCCAATGACATTCAAAGTTGGTGACCTTATTCTTGTTCTCAAAAGACCTATTCTTGCACACTGCATGATAGGTGGAAATTTTGAGTTGACTTGGGAGGGACCATTTGTCATAGAGAAGGTCTATTCAAGTGGATCTTTCTAGCTGGCGGATTATCGAGGTGAAAGACCTATGTTTTCGGTTAATGGTTGATATTTGAAGATATGCCACACAACATGACATTGCTTGAAATGAATTTTTGAAAATGTTTCTTTTTATGGGTTTATTTAGTTGGTCAGCGTCATTGGCTGGGTCCAAAGTTTTGTAATAAAATTAACCTTAATAAAGTGAAAAAATTTTAATATGTCTACTTTAGTTTTCTTCCTTTTTTTTATTTTGAAATTTCACAAAATTAAACTAAATGAATAAAATATTGGAATTTTTCTAAATTGAAAACTTGTTTAATAACTTGTTCTTGTTCATTTCAAATTTCAGCGCACTGGTGTTTTTTTGCCTTCTACAAAAAGATGTCAGGGCAGAAGCTGATTTTCTCTTTTAGAGATGGCTTGAATCTCACACTGAATAAAGAAAGGGTAGCCCAGAGCGGCATCATAGACTTTGACTTGGACTTCAGTCAGGTCAACATGGGCTACGAGGGTCCCCTGATGAGCATAGTTAGTTGTCACAAGAAAGAAGGGTTACCATCACTCCTAGAAGACTCCTCATCGAAGAGAATGAAAGCAGTGATACAACAAGATCCAATAGAACGAACCAGTTGTATAACATCCATGATAACTGTACTGACAAGGAATTTAGTAAGTGCTGATGAAGAGAGAGTGTCAGATGCGCCACTCAAAAGAACACAACACCGTAATGCCAACTGCCGCAAGCATAGAGCTTTCTTACGTCAAGAGAAAAGACGTACAAGAAGCATAAGTGACACTTACCCCAATTCCTGACGGGAAAATCTATGAACCATGCACAAGGGAGGCTTCTACCAGTCCACCTGTCATGGAGGATGAGTCAGAGTTTGTTGCAGAGTAGACACTGCCAAAAATTCTAGATGAGCTTTGCAAGGGTTGCCCGATGTGCAATGTTGAAATTCCCTTACAAGCATCGATCGCAAGAGCATTCGTGGAGTGCTCAAAATGCAATGCCCTCTATTTGGAGTACTACAGTACCTTTGAAGCGTATACATCAACAAATACAGGGTGCCAGGAGGCCGCACATCCATATACCGAGTCATATATTCCACTGTATATGGAGTCAAGTCAGACATGGTTTCCTACCGACATTGAAATGAGGGAGCGACTGATCCCAACTTTCTATATAGATTTTTATTGCAATGTATGTGATTATATGCTTAATTTCTTTAATAATAATTCTTACTTTGCAACAGTGTCAAAAACTTAATCCCAAGCAAAAGCTAGGTAAATTCTTCACAATGAAGCAAATAAGAATAAAGTTATATTAATTAAATATGGGATACTACGTAAGTATACATATCATTATCAAGTAATATAATACTTTTTGATTAAGCCCCAAACATTGATCCCACAATGAAAACTTGACAATATGCACTCTACAAATTAAGAGAAATTAGATAACAAAATTCTACATAGCAAATTATTCTTACTTAAACTAGGGATGCTATATTTGGAATGAAATTCGATTCTTTTTTATTTTTTATTTTTTGGATAATTGAAAATAAAGTAAGAGATTAATTAACTTATCTAAGTACTTGTAAGATCAAGGAAATATAAATAGAATATCTTTTTCCTCATCATGAATCAGTAACAAGTATAGAAATTCTGTTGTGGAAGCATTCTAATTGTGTTGTGTCAAATAAGAGCAAAAATACTCTTTACCCTTACTAGAGATGATATAAGGAACAATGACTAATCTATAGTTTGAATAATTTTGAAGGTCGGTTTGGTATAGAAGATACTAGCTCTCACTCTAGAGTTCCCTCTTCTCCCTCCATATGGGGGCTAACATCTCGTATCAAAACCTAAAACTATATATCAAATTGGGGGCTTTAGCTTGTCACTCAAAAGTCCTCTAATTCTACATCATTGAAAGTTTATTCCCTTATTTATTTGCACTCAACCTCATAAAATACATTCTCATCCATGAAATGAAATGTGATTCTTACCATTTGTTGACTGAGAAAATACCATCTCGGATCTTACATGTTCTCATAACACGTATTAACATCTTTTTGGGCCAAATCAAGAACTAAATGAAGTACAAGGTTTCAAATCATCACAAATTCCTCCAACATTGAAGTCTAATACTTCACACAACTTCCTTTCAATACTTAATTACTTATCAATTTAAGGAAAAAATATAAAGAGAACTACTCAGAATTCATGGAGAAAACACAACCACACTTGAGTTTAAAAGTAAAAATCATGCACACAAACAATAAATCTAAATTAAAACCAAATGTAATCACAAAAATAAACACTTATCTCAAATCCTCTCCACTAAATGTCTTGAAGTTCATTTGAATTCTCTTCCTTCACTCAAGTACAAACTAAAACTCAAAATAAAATAAAAAGGTGGCCAGCGACGATGGTTACTAGGATGAATGATGGTTGTTGGATGTGAATTGACCCCCTTCTCTTGATGATCAAAGTCTTATTTAATAAAAATCCAAGAAGAGCCTTGGTGGCTCATTAAAATGTGTCTCCATTCAATGAATCTTTTAAAAGTTGTCTCCTTTCAAAATCCAATTGAATAAATTTTTGTGTCCATGAACTATTTCCCACATTTTTACCAAGGGTTGCTTCAAACGCCTCTTCAAAAGGTCGTCAAAATTCAACGAATCATAAAATAACTACTTTTTGGCACTTAAACTCAGGTCTCTCCGAATAACTGGCGCGTAAGCGCCAGTACTGAGCACTTAGACACCTTAGTTAATTTTTGCACCTTCTTCATTTTGGCTCCAAATTTGATCATTTTTCACTCTTTTTACCATTTTTCATCTATTTGATTTTACGTAAAAGAAAAACACATAAATACCTTTCATTAAAGTGTATTATCTCAAAAAATAGGTATAAAAATATAAACAAAAATATTATATATTTTAGGTGTATCAAAATCCCATAAACTTAAAATGTTACTTGTCCTCAAGTGACACTTCAATATTTTAAAAACTAAATAAGATTATGTATATGAGTTTCTTTGGGAGTTTTTAAAATTTTGATATAGAAATATAGTAGTCCAATTTAGAAAAAATATTAGTAAGTGAGACCTACTTAGAGTTTAACAATTATTAATGTAAAGAAGTTTAAAAATATGAGTTTCTATCTAGTTCAGAAATATTGTAGACTCTCCAAATATAGAGTTTAGGCATTCTAAAATCTCCACTTAAAAATTTTTATTAAGCATAATTTACTTGCTATATTATATCCTTAAGCTTAAGAGTTTCTCAAGTCCTATACTTTAAAAAGGTCAGATGTGGAACCAATTTTTGATTAGGCACTATTCCTCAAGCTTCTCCTACCTTTTTCAATTTTTCTTTTTTTTTCTATTTCTTTTCTCTTTCTTTTTCTCTTTATTTTTTTTCTTTTTCTTATCAGGCAAGGATTACTATATCTAAATAGGTCTTTAATGATTTTGAATTCCACTCTTCCTTTCCTAAAGCAAAGAGTTGATATATTTCCTTTACTTAAAAACATAATAATAGTTTTTTAAAAAAAATCAATAAAAGAAATTTAATTTTGAAAATAAAAGTCTAACTCTTCTACAATTTTCAAAAATATAATTTCTCCTACTAAAGATTGTTACACAATATTTATCATTTCCACACTAAAAATTTTAAACTTTAAGTTTTTTTCATTACTATAAATTTTAACTAAATTCTCTTACTCATTTCTATACTCAAAATTTTACTTCCCTTGTATAATTTCATATACATGATAATTTTTTTAAAATTAAAATCAAATTTTTTTCAATTATATTTGCAAACAAATAAATTTCAAGTCTTTTAGAAAATTTTTCATCCCTCCCCCAAACTTAAATTTTTAATAGAATAAAACATTTTAGCAGCACATATAAATATTGGCAAGAATGAAAACTAAAATTAACATGCTAACAGGAACTTTTACATCTTAAATATGCAAGTACAAATATTAAAAACAGGATTAAAATTTAAATTGATAAAATTTTAACTTACTTAACATATAGAGATTCATTAAACTTCTATGCAGTGGAGGATATCATAAAAGCAAACAAACACACTGACATACATACACAACTACAACATAAAGAAAATATCTGGTAGTAAATTAAAAATTTAAAGCATGAAGTTTTTAAGTTAAAGTTAGCAATATTCTAAACCTTCTTAAGATCAGATTTGAATTCAATACAAACTAACTAAAAATACTAAACAACACAGTTAAAACAATTACTGCTACAAAAACAAAAAAACATTACAGTGGTGTCTAACAAAGCAAAACTAATAGTCTCAACAAATACAACACAAAACACAACAAAAGTACAATATAACTGCACCATAAATAGTTCATACAATAACTTAAAAATTAAACTAAACTATAGAATCTAGTTTAATCATCTTCATCTTCGGCATCACTCTCATAAATACGCGAAGGAGTTTCAAGCTCATATGATGGATATCTTAGATATTAATGGAAAACTATGTAATGGTTACCTCTCCTGAGGTTTTCCATAGCTAAGTTGTATTCTTTTTCATAATCATTATGTCTCCTCATGTATCCATCCATATGTTCTACAAGATTTTTTAAATTTAATACCTTATCCGCAGGGTAGTTAACGTTGTTCAAAATCCTTTGCAATAGTTGTGACTGAGAATCAAATCTAGAAGTCTGACCTTGTGATGTAGAAGCAAGTGAAATGGAAGCTTGAGATGTCAAAAAAATAGAACTACTAGAAAATCCACCCTTTTAGCCAAATATTGAGTGATGTGAATAAGATTTCACATTCACACTAGTAATAGCCTTGGGTGGCTGCAATATCTCCTCCTAGCTATCAAATATAACTCTAGCCTGCCTGCATAAAAAAAAGATCAATGATGTAAATCCCAAACCTGCAGTAGTAGTATCAACAACATAACTGGTAATAACATTATAAATCAAAGCTCCAATGTCGATGGGCTTGAACTACTGAATACAATAGTTTAAAGTTGCTCGATCACATGTCACTTCACTAAGATGATTGGTAGGCAGCAGATGAGCATAAATGAAATAATGTCACACCTTTGCAGTGGCATCCAACTTCAAGGTGGGGAAGTTGACTCACCTATCATTGGTTATCTCCTATAATCCTCTTACTCCAGCAGCGATGAAATGATCTCGTCTAACTCTTCTTCATTTGGACTATAGTTTAAATGAAAACATAAAGTACTTTGGGGCAATTGATAAAACTGATTTATTACCTCAGATGAAAAAGGCATTATCTTTCCTCTAACCATGACTCCTTCTACTTGAGTTTCGGGGATATTCGCACGATAGAAATCACTGCTATAACAAAAAAACAACAGAATCGCTCCCATTGGCAGCAAACAATCAGATCCCCTGTAGCTCCTCTTGGACTTTTAAAACAACGCTCAGAAATCACCTTTCTCAATTGTAGTGCATCAATATATCGACTTTGACCTCTAGCACTCACAAACTTACTTCAATTAAATTGGGCCTTTCCTTTGGTCCTCTTCATTCTAGGTATCATTTCTAAAAAATATATAAAATTCACAATAAACTCTAAATTCAACTCTAAATCATTAAACTTAACTGCTAAAATCTTAAACTACCAAATCCATGTATTTCCCATAGATTTTTCTTAAACTTTCATCATGAATAGTGATTTTTGGGTAGATCAAGAATGTGCTCAAAATATATGGTGAAAATAAAAAAATTTTACATAAAAGTGAAGCTCTTACCTCAAGGATATCATTTGTAGCAATTTTTGCTCCAATTCACCAAGAAATATTCAAAATAGGGTGTGTTCTAACTTCAAAATTGTGATAGTTCGAGGAAGGAGAAAAAGTTGAGGTGCAAAAATCGAGATTTCAGACCAAATCATCTCTTAAAATTGTTCACAAACTAATTTACGTGAACTGGCACTTAAGCTCTAATGGTTCAGTTCTTAGGCAGTCGTCTCTTGGTTTAGGCAGCTCTCAAGCGCGGGGTCCTGGAGCTTAGGTGTCGGTGCACAAATTTTGATTTTTTTTTGTTTATAAGTGAAATGCACATCTAGCCAAAGTGAACCAACCCTACATGGTCTCATAACTCTTGAATAACTATTTTCTTCTCTTTCAACTCTCCTCTTACTCAAGATTCAACATTCTTAAGTAATTTGATTGAACATAAAATAACATGAAATTTTCATACAGACAAACACTTATAATAATTATTCATGAACAATTACAAACATTCTATATAGATGTTTATTGCGATGTATGTGATTATATGCTTAATTTTCTTAATAATAATTCTTACTTTGCAACAGTGCCAAAAACTTGATCCCATGCAAAAGCTAGTAAATCCTTCACTATGAAGTAAATAAGAATAAAGTTATATTATTTTACTATGGGATACTACGCAAGGATACGTATTGTTATCACGTAATATAGGACTTTTTGATTAAGCCCCAAATATCAAACCCACATGGGAAAATTTGATAATAGGCACTCCACAAAATAAAAGGAGATAACAAAATTATACTAAGCAAAGTATTCTTAATTAAACTAGAGATCCTACAATAAGAATAAAATTTGATTCTTTTTTTTTTGTAATTTTTTTGGATAATTAAAAAAAAAAGTAAGAAATTAATTAACTTATCGAAGTAATTATAAGATGAAGGTAATATAAAGAGAATATTTTTTCCTCATCATGAATCAGTAACAAGTATAGAAATTTTGTAGTGGAAGTATTCTAATTGTGTTGTGCCAAATAGGAGTAGTAATATTCTTTACCCTTACTAGAGATACTATAAAGAACATTGGCTAATCTATAGTTTGAATAGCTTTGAAGACAGGTTAGGTAGGGAAGATACTAGCTCTCACTCTAGAGTTCCCTCTTCTCCCTCCACCTAGGGACTAACATCTCATATCCAAACCTAAAACTATAAATCTAAATAGGGGCTTTAGTCTGTCTCTCTAAAGTCCTTTAATTCTACAACCTTATGATTCTTACCATTTGTTGGCTGATTCAATACCATCTCTGATCTTACATGTTCTCACAACATGTATTAACATCTTAATTAGCCAAATCAAGAAGTAAATGAAGTACAAGGTTTCAAATCACACAACTTCCTTTCAATACTTAAATACTTATCATTTAAAAAAAAAGAAAAAGAAAAATACTCATAATTTATGGAAAAAACACAACCACACTTAAGTTTAAAAGTAGAAATCATGTACACAAACAAGAAATCAAAACTAAAACCAAATGTAGTCACAAAGGTAAACACTTATCTCAAATCCTCTCCACAAAATGTCTTGAAGTTTCTTTTAATTCTCTTCCTTCACTCTCAATACAAACTAATACTTAAAGAAAATAAAAAGGTGGCCAGTGGCTGTGGCGGTTACTAGGATGAATAATGGCTGTTATATGCGAATTGGCTCACTTCTCTTAATGATCCAAGTCTTCTTTAATAAAAATCCAAGGGTTGCCTTGGTGTCTCTTCAAGATGTGTCTCCATTCAATGAATTTTTTAGAAGTTGCCTCCTTTTGAAAGCCAATTGAATGAATTTTTGTGCCCATAAACTATTTCCCACATTTTTACAAAGGGCTGCTTCAAACACCTTTTCAAAAAGTCATCCAAATTCAATGAATCATCAAATAACTACTTCTGGCTTTTAAGCGCGGGGTACCTGACACTTAGGAACGACCCTCTCTAAATAACTGGTGCATAAGCGCCAGTACTGGGCACTTAAGTGCCTTAGTTTATTTTTGTACCTTCTTCATTTTTGTTCCAAATTTGATCATTTCTCACTCCTTTTAATATTTTTCAACTATTTGATTGTACCTAAAAGAGAAAAACACAAATATCTTTCATTAAAGTGTAATATCTCAAAAAATAAGTATAAAAATGTGTACAAAAATACTATATGTTTTAGGATAGGACTTTTCGATGAGATCGAATAAAGAGGTGTGAAAGGGGAATGGCTCAATTTGGAATATTTTATTGTAGAGGCCAAAGGAGGAAGAACTAGGGGATGTCACAGATCAGGAGGAGAACCTCAGTGACTTCCAATTTATCTTATAGTTTGACTTCAATTTTGAGGAGAAATTATTTAAATATTTCATCATGTCAATTTTATTTTTTTTATGCAAAATAATCATACAAATAGCCTGGAAGATGTGAGAATTTAGGTTGTGACAAACGTCAACATTGAAATCCTAAGGCAAGTTAGGACTTATATTATACAGCAGAGCTATACAAAGGCCTAAAGATGAGTTGAGGATTTATGTAGCACTAGGCAGACAACCTCAAAGTCTTATGGCTTGTTATTTAATTATAAGGAAAGATATGTTGTTGTTGATCCTCTTGTTGTTGAAGATGGACGTGTTGCCCACGATGCTAGCTCCAAGCTCCTTGTCGTAACGAGTTTAAGTTTTCTAATGTGTCAAGTTATAATGTTAAATTTGATGTCCCTATGGTTATTATCAATTAAATATTATGGGGCATATTAAAGTTGATTTTTGTGACACCGGTTATGATCCGATGGTTCCCTCGTTTTGGTACCACTATTTTCTATTGGATTCACTTAGTCAAAATGAATTTATTAAACTCAACTCAATGAGTTCCAAACTTTCATTTAGACCGTGGGAAATCTCGTTAACAACCATGGGTCCTCCAAGGGATTCCTGACCATCCGATAAAGACATCTTAAATTAGTTGCAATTGTTGTTTTGTGATGTTTGTGATTAAATTTTCAATTATTTTATATTTTGAATGTTGTGGCGGTGAGTTTTATCTTGGTTGATTTTAGTTTTGGTTTTAGTTTTACGGCTATTTTAGCAGTTTTGGTTTTCATGCATGGTGACATTGTTGTTTTACATGCAAGTTTTATAAGTATAAAAATAAAGTGTGGGAAGTACAAGAAAAGATGGCACTGTAAACTATAAAAGCGTACCTGCCGAGTCTTCTGGTTCCATCACCTGAAAAGTTAGTAATTGCAAGGCATGTATATAATGTTACAAGGAACTTAAATTGTAAGAGTAGATGAATGTTTAGCTACCAAACCCCAGACTATGATTTTATTGAGTCTTGGAAGATCCTAGTGGATAATTTTAGAACAAAATATGACAAGTTTAATTTGTCCTTCAAAATATCCAAAAGATTTCAAACTGCTCAAGGTATGACCATGAACACTTTTGAAGATCTCTTGAATTATTTTGAGTTCATTTATGAACTTATCATATTGTTCCATTAACCATCTGAGTTTAAAGTGTGGCTACCCCGTTGCTCAGTGAAACTTGATAATTTAATTATCCCAAGGATAGGATACTCAATTTGTCAATTAATGTTTCATTTAAAAGTTATGTGAGTGGGTGCCTTTAAAGCAAGTCTAGGTTATTTAAGATTATGGTGCCCACAATTAAGGTCAGGCTTGTAGTATTTAAAGATGTTAATCACCAATTATGTTATCTTCTAAATCTAGTCAATTGACTTTAAATATTGAGCCTACGTCACTACTAAGCCCTTAATAATCATTATAGGTGAAAATGTGATTATCAAAATTTTGATTTCAGTGACGTGTATTCTTTTCAAATGGTCAAACCATCCTTAACTTTAGGCTTAAGAAAAATGAATTTCCATCTTTCTTACTTAAGCCCATCACTTAAGGATCGTCTAATCTTAATTGACTTCCAAGTCATGAAGATTAGGAGGATTATGGTTTTGTTGGTGTTGTGCAAGGGTAGTGAGTGAGTTTCTACCTTTTAATCCTATTGTATTGCAAACATCCAAATATGTTTATTAAGATCAAAATTACTCATTTTCTCTTTGGTTAATACTAAATTTTCATTAGGGCACCAAAGTCTAAAATTTCCACTTTGCCTTTGGGGTACTTTTCCTCATAACTCATTAAACACAACTCAAATGACTTTCAGGGTTTAAAGTGTCATATTCATGAGGTAATTATAATGTTAGAGAAGAACATGTGGACCTCTTAAAATTTGAATTTAATTTAGATTATTATTTAAATTTAGAGAAGAGGACTTTCAAAAGTTGATTTGTTTAACTTTTCAAAATGATGTTTTTATTTATGAGAAAATGATTAAAGGTTTTCTTAGGTCAGAGAAATACTTACACAAAATTTCATGGTCTGTTGAATTAATTTTTTATAATTATTTTAATGGGAGAATAAGTAAAATTCACTTTTAAGCCTTTAAAAATTATTTTTAATTTATGAAAAATTAGCAAAAATATTTTAATGGATCCCAAGTGATTAAGGAACAATTTGACATGATTTGAAGTATTTTAGTACTTTTGTGATTTTTAATTATTTTAATTATTTTAAATTTAAAAGAAGGCTCAAAAATCAAGTATTTTACCAAAAAAAAAATTATTTTTCCTAAGTGGCCATGATCACAAGGAACTTAGAAAATCACTTTTCATAATTTTCCCAAGTGCATTTAATTTATTATTTTTGTACAAAAATACAAGGTGTCTTTGAAAATCAACTTTGGTGCTTAAACTTAGTCAAATAATTTTCAAATTTTTGCAGTAAGTAAACATGATTGTTAAGAACAATGTGGAAATGGTTTTGTCAATTTTTGATAAGTATTTAATTTACATAAATTAACATAAAGTATATGCATTTTAATTAAATATAGGAAGATGATTCAAAACATCACAACATTTTTCCTAGATTTCTCTGACCACAGGAAACCTACTAAAATTATTTCCATAAGTTTTCAAGTGATGTTTTGATTTATATAATTATACAAAGCCAAAAAGGTCACTCTAGCTTGAAAATTAGGGACAGGAACATAGGAATGTCCTCTGACCTTAGAAAAATTAGAAAACATAGCCTCTGTCATAAGGAACAAACCCTCAAAATTTCAAGCCATGGTGGGCAATGCTTAGTCGTGGAGAATTAAAATACCACAGAGGGTATTTAATTCATTAAAAATCAAGGAGTAAGAAAATAATTTTTATTTTTAGTCCACATTATTCTCCTCTATTCATTGAATAAGAGGGTGTTTTTATTTTTTTAATGATTTTTCTAAAGAAAGATATAGATTTTTGAAGTTTAGGCATTTAAAATAATTTAAAAATCCATATTTTTTGTTTATCCAGCGTGGCGCCAACTCATCCTACGGTGGTTCCAAATGCACACGCGGGGCGCTCTCATTCGGTGTCGCTATCCACTTCAGCTGCCATGCGGCCCGCGGTTCACACACCATCCGCTCGTGCGGCTTTATCTCCTCTTTTGATTTTAGCTTTATCTCCTCCTTTTATTGGATACATGCACGATCGGATGGCTCTCCATTATCATCCCCAAGTGACTTAACTCGTAAGTCGTTCACACTAAAACCTTAAGATCTCAAGCTAAACTCAACCAAATCGCATGGGGTTTATTTCTAAACCCTCATCTACTCAAGACAAACACATCTACAGGGTTAATCAAGTATGAAATCAAGCCATTACAAATGGAGAATCAAAATAAGCTTGGATTAGGTTTGAGCTTCAATACCCTTGTATGAGAGGGGAGGTTTCAATCGGATGGTTGTGGTGGCTTGGATTGGACCCAACAAATCTTCGGATGAAGTCTCAAGCCTTGGTGAATTGTTTAAGTATGAATTTGATCAAGCTCGATTTCACGTGTTGTTCTAAAGCTTAGTTAGATGCTATTTGAGACGGAGCTTTTGTGTTGTTCTAGAGCTTGGTTAGAGGTGTTGTTCTAGAGCTCGATTTCATTAGTCCATAGATCGATTTCAGGTGTTTTTCTTTCATTGTGGGGATGGTGTGTGCACAATTAATTAGAATTTCCTTTAGTGTGGAGTTGTGCAAAGATTTGTCCTATTTTTGGGGCAAATTTCAATGAATAAATTGGCTCTGTGGAGTGGCTATTAGTGGCGGAGAGCAAGGGGATTACACTTGGGATGGTTTGGGGAAGCTCTAGTGAGATTTTGGCATAGTTTCCTTAAGATTCCAAGCACACTCTTCCTTGGTCATGGAGCTTCATTTAAAGCAATGGATGTTTGGTGAAGCTCAAGGCTAGGAGTTGGGTGTTAAAGCTTGCTTAGGTAGAGGGAAGGAAAGCTCTAATAGTCAATGGGAGTGAGCCAAGTCAAGGAAGTTCAATTTTGCTTTTTGGCCATTTGGTGCTCCCATGGGGTGGTTGTTTCTGGTGGTTGGCCAGAGTATGGTCACTTGTTGGCTCAGGGAGGTCAGGGAGTTGCTAATGATGGTTAACTTCTAAGGGTAAGTGATGATGAAGGAGATATTTCAAGTTTAGGCCAAATATGGCGTGAAATACCTTAAATCAAGGGACCATTGATCCATAGCTCATCTTGGCTGGTCTAGGTGGGTTTAGTCTGGTCCATAGGGTTTATTTGGTGGTTTTGGGGTCATTACTTTGGTGGCTTAGACATGGTTAAGTTAATTTTTGTGCATTGGCTCAACTTGGTTCCAAATGGCTAAAAGTCGGGTTTTGGTTAGGCTAACCATGATTTTAAGCCCAATTGATTTATCAACATTGTGTATATGATTGTCATGAAGATTTTTTGTGAAGGATTGAAGTAATTTTAAGGTCAATTGGAAGCTCAATTTAGCGGATTTTGGTCAATTTGGGGCATGTTGGACTAGACTTGAGTCTAAGATGAGCTAAGTCCAAATTGATGATTGAAAATGGTCTATATGATTTTGATGAAGAGTTTTCAACACAAAGGTGTCAATTTTGGGGTTAGGGCACTCAATTTGGGAATTTGGAGACAGCCAATTTGGGACAAATTTGAGAATTTTTGGACTTGGGTTAAAATTAAGTTAAATTGAGGCATGTACAAGGCCACTTAAAAGTTCAATTTGGTGTGTAGGAGTGTTATGAAAAGTTTAGGATCCAAATTGGGGCAAATTGAGTAGGCCACGGGGTTTAATTAGATAAGATTAAGTCATATGGTCAAAATTGGGGTTTTGCTTTAGATCAAAATTCAGCTCAAAACATGGGCCAATTAGGCTTGGAATTGGTTTAGATTAGTCATATGAAAGGTTAATTTGAGTTTAGAATTGAAATTAATGGAAATTGGGTCTAAATTGATGGACATTTGAGATGAATTTGGGGAAATTGGGCCTTTAAAGGCAATTTGGGGGTTTTGGTCAACATGGTCAAATTGGCTAAATTGTGTTCAATTGGAGGGTCCAATTTAGTTTTGGAGACACTTGAGATGATTTTTAAGGTTTTGAGAAAGTTTGGGGTGCCAAAGGTATTTTTGAAGTTTTGGCAAATTTGGGGGTATTTTGGTAATTTTGGTAATTTTGGTAATTTTGGTAATTTTGGGTGTTTTTGGAAAATTTGGGAATTTTCAAAGGGTTTGAGATAATTTTTGAATAAGTTTAGGTATTTTTAGTGAATATGAGGATTTTTGGCCAAATTTAGGATTTGGGGGTGTTTAGGTAATTTGGGTATGTTTGGGGGTAAAAAGGCGAAATTGGAAACTTTGGTAGAATTGGGGTGTCAACCACCTTACATGAGCTATGGACCAATGAAATCCCCATTTGGGTGCTCTATGTACTAGTCTTAGCTAAACCCTAGATTAGGGCTAGTGGGTCTAGGGGACCATCTACATGAGTCTCCCAAAAGATCAAGGGATCAAAGTAAACAAATTAGGGTTTAAGGTTGTGAGTGGATATAGGTGATAGTGAGTGTAGTGAGGGAACTAGCATCAGAACAACACCCAGGGTCAAACCTAAGGTCAAACAGTCCTATGGGGACTCCTTTTTGAGATCCTCCATACTAACCCCACCTACTAAGTGCTAGAGGTTAGTACCAATATGTGGGACTTCAAATTGAGAAAGGAAGTGTTTAAATTTCTAATGGTGAGGGTTCCTTTTCTAGTTTTCTAAGAATAGTCAACTGGAAATTCCTATGGCTAGACCTTAGGTAACTAAAGAGAGAAAACTAAACCTCAATCAAAAATGAGGCCAACAAATGGACCCCAATAGGTGTGGTGTGCTGGGCAAAGCACACCGCACGTATTGGCGTTGACCAACGAGATCAACAAGACCAACACAGACTCCTAAGTCAACAAACCTAAAAAGGAGTGTGAAATTGAGTGCTAGTTGTTTTCGCTGGGGAATATAGCAGGTGAATATCTGATCAAAATTAACGAGTAGAAACTCTCGTTGGGGATTGGAGAGTAGGTTTCAAATTATCAAGTTTTAGGTGTTTACAGAGGATGGGAATCAGTATATAGGTACTGACCCTAAGATGGGAATTGCAATTTGGGTATCAATCCTGAAAAGAAGAGTCAGAATTTAGGTACTGACCTAGAAAAGAAGGAATCAGAAGTTAGGTATTGACCCCGAGATGAGAGTTGAAATTTAAATATCAATCTTAGAAAGAGAGTTAGAATTTAGATACCGAACTTAAAAGGAAGGAATCAGAATTTAGGTACTGACCTCGAGATGAGAGTTGAAATTTAAGTATGAATCTCAGAAATAGAGTCGAAATTTAGATACCGAACTCAAAATGAGGGAATTAGAATTTAGGGACTGACTCCAAAATGAGAATTAAAATTTAAGTATCAATCTCAGAAAGAGGATTAAAATTTAGGGATTGACCTCGAAAGGTGGGAATCAGAAGTTAGGGACAAATTCCAAAATGAGAATTAAAATTTAAAGATCAATCTTAAAAAGAGTATCGGAAGTTAGGGACTGACCTTGAAAGGAGGGAATCAGAAGTTAGAGACTGATTCCAAAATGAGAATTGAAGTTGAGGGATAAATCTCAAAAGGAGGATCGGAAGTTAAGGACCAACCTCAAAAGGAGGGAATCAGAAGTTATAGACTTCCAAAATGAGAATTTAAACTTAAGGATCAATCTTAAAAGGTGATTGGAAGTTAGGGACCAACCTCAAAAGGGGGGAATTATAAGTTAGGGACTGGTTCCAAAATGAGAATTAAAATTTAGGGATCAATCTCAAAAAAAGGATTGAAAGTTAGGGACCGATCTTGAAAGGAGGGAATCAGAATTTAGAGACTGATTCTAAAATGAGATTTAAAATTTAGGGATCAATCTCAAAAAGAATATCAAAAGTTAGGGACCGACCTCAAATGGATGGAATCAGAAGTTAGTGACTGATTCCAAAAGGAGAATTGAAATCTAAAGATCGTTCTCAAAAAGAGGATCGGAAGTTAAGGACCGACCTCGACAGGAGGGAATCAGAAGTTAGGGACCGATTCCAAAGTGAGAATTGAAATTTAAGGATCAATCTCAAAAAAAGGATCGAAAGTTAGGGACCAACCTTGAAAGGAGGGAATCAGAAGCTAGGGATTGATTCCAAAATGATAATTTAAACTTACGGATCATTCTCAAAAAGAGGATCGAAAGTTAGGGACCGACCTCGAAAGGAGGGAATCAGAAGTTAGGGACTGATTCCAAAATGAGAATTGAAATTTAAGGATGAATCTCAAAAAGAGTATCAGAAGTTAGGGATTGACCTCAAAAGGAGGGAATCAGAAGTTAGGGACTGATTCCAAAAAGAGAATTGAAATTTAAGAATCAATCTCAAAAAGAGGATTGAAAGTTAGGTACCAACCTCGAAAGGAGGGAATTATAATTTAGGGACTGATTCCAAAATGAGAATTGAAATTTAAGCATCAATCTCAAAAAGAGGATCAGAAGTTAGGGACCGACCTCAGAAGGAAGGAATCAAAATTTAGGGATTGATTCCAAAATGAGAATTGAAATTTAAGGATCAATCTCAAAAAGAGGATCAAAAGTTAAGGACCGACCTTGAAAGGAGGGAATCAAAAGTTAAGGACTAATTCCAAAATGAGAATTGAAATTTAATGATCAATCTCAAAAAGAGGATTGAATGTTAGGGACCGACCTTGAAAGAAGGGAATCAGAAGTTAGGGACTGATTCCAAAATGAGAATTGAAATCTAGGGATCAATCTTAAAAAGAGGAACGAAAGTTAGGGACCGACCTCAAAAGGAGGGAATCAGAAGTTAGGAACTGATTTTAAAATGAGAATTGAAATCTAGGGATCAATCTCAAAAAGAGGATCAAAAGTTAGGGACTGACCTCGAAAGGAGGGAATCTAAAGTTAGGGACTCATTCCAAAATGAGAATTGAAATTTAATGATCAATCTCGAAAAGGCGATCGAATGTTAGGGACTGACCTCGAAAGGAGGGAATCAAAAGTTAGCGACTGATTACAAAATGAGAATTGACATTTAAGGATCAATCTCAAAAAGAGGATCGGAAGTTAGGGACCGACCTCGATAGGAGGGAATCAAAATTTAGGGACTGATTTTAAAATGAGAATTGAAATTTAAGGATCAATCTCAAAAAATGGATCAGAAGTTAGGGATCGACCTCGAAAGGAGGGAATTAGAATTTAGGGACTCAATCCAAAATGAGAATTAGAATTCCATGATCAATCTCAAAATGAGGATCAAAAGTAAGGACCGACCTCAAAAGAAGGGAATCAGTAGTTAGACTGATTCCAAAATGAGAATTGAAATCTAGGGATCAATCTCAAAAAGAGGATCGGAAGTTAGGGACCGATCTCGAAAGAAAGGAATCAGAAGTTAGGGACTGTTCCAAAATGAGAATTAAAATTTAAGGATCAATCTCAAAAAGAGGATTGGAGGTTAGGGATTGACCTCGAAAGAGAATCAAAAGTTAGGGACTGATTCCAAAATCAGAATTGAAATTTACAAAGAGTTTGTGGTGTTGAACTTATAGATATGTGTCATTTGATCATGCTAACATTGATGAGGAAGATATGTGAATTTTTGTGAGATTTAGTGCAGACAAGGACGGTCGTGCTGCGCGAGCAAAGAGTAAGAGACCTCAAAATCAAGAGAAGCAACTCAACAGATTTATTTTCATTTTTCTTGTTGTTTTTATCACGTTTAATTTGCAAAATATGTTTTCCAAAATTTAATTTTTTTAGATTGATTGATTTTCAAAAGAGTGTTTTATTTGAACTTAATTATTAAGTTTTTATAGTTTTGTTCTTTATTCTTTGTAGTTCAGAACTAACATATGGTTCTATGGCTCTTTATCCATTGCACAAAAGCAATTGAATAAATAGACAAAACTCTGAAAGAGATTTCTTTAATATGTTTCAACAAGTGTTATAGATTTGAGTACAGGCCAAAGCCTCAAAATGTACAATATGATGAATGCATCAAAGTACATCTTAAAATATCTCATGTTGGGCACATCTCACAAGCTAACCATATCTAGTATATATATCATAATATCTGCTGTGTCAAAATGCAGTACAAAAGGTATCCTCTGAATGTCCATCTCTGGTAGGGTGAGCTCCTGATCGAGCTGACCTACTAAACGATGCTCCAGGACAAGAGTTCCCTTTGCATGTGCTTAGAGGTACAACCCTCTCATAGCTCGTAAGGCAGTAGCTTTTTCAACTTTGGATCTGGCTGGAATCCATATGGCATTTTGTTATCATCCATTCTTCGGAAAGTTACAGACACCCTGCAGTGTCGTACCCTTGGAATGCAATGTTTGGCGATGTCTACTCCATTTCCTTTAAAAATCAGCACTAAACCCACTAGTAGCGGAATCTCCATAGATCCTTTGAACTCATTAGGGCCAATGACATCTATTTCTTCTCCGAATAAAATGTTGCTTTTGCTCATAAAGGAGACCGTGCAAAAAGGTCTCACAAAATTATGGTGGTCTATATGTGGGGGAATGCAATCACCTTGATCGTATATATTGATGATACAGCTGTTGGGAATATAGTTGGCTGGAAGTATGGTCCATCAAAGCATTCTCTTGATCATCCATATTATAATTGGAGGTAGCGGGTCCACCTCATCATATCTCAAAATCCCCAGTGGATTTTCTTGTCTGTCCTGGGTGAAATTTTAACAGCAATCACATTGTATGGTGATTCTAACTTTTCCACACATCCATTTTCATAGCTTAGAATAGGTTCTTTCCATCAAAAGGCCTGCTCGACTCTTAGATCAAAGATTCAGTAGAGAATATTTCTTTTGTCGCTTTTGGAGACTCAAGTATACAGTTCCAAGCCTTCCAGTATATTAACCAACCTTCCTTGAACTTCTTCATAGAATTCAAAGTCCCTTTTGTTCACTTTACTCATTTTGTAGTATTCTATCGTGTTGATGATCAACGACTGTCAAGGATGCTCCCTCATTTCAATATCAACAGGATTACATGCTGGTTGTCTCTATATCCAGCAGGATATATGACTCCCCCATTGGGTGATCGGTGACCTGAAATCTATCATCGATGGATGTGTACTCCTCCAAAGTACTGTAGCATTCTAGGTGGAGAACATTGTAGTCTGAGCAATCCATAAATGCCCCTGTAGCTAGTGTACGTGTGGGAATTTTGGTGTTGCATGTTGGGTAACCCGCACAAAGATCATCTGAAACTTTTAGTATCTCTGTCTCTATAGCGAACTCAGACTCATCCTCTGTGGCAGGCAGGCTGAAGGAAGTCTCTCTCATGTTTGGATTGTAGATTTTCCTCTCAAGAATAGGAGTAAGTAAATTTTTTGCCTCATGTTGGCGTCTTCTTTCTTCAAGCAGAAAAGCTCTATGTTTTCGGCGGTTGGCATTTCTATATTGAGTTCTTTGCAATAGTGCATCTGGAAGTATTTCATCATTAGCAGTGACTAGGCCTCTGATTGGTGCAGTTATCATAGACGTCAGGCAACTAGTCCCCTCCATCGGATCTTATTGTACTATTACTTTCTTCCCCTTCAGTTAGGAATTCTCCTTGGTGATTATCTTTAGTAGTGATGGTATCCCTTCTTTTTCTCGATGGCTAACCAAGTCCATCAGGGGACCCTCATAGTCCATGTCGAAGTCTATGGTGCAACCCTGTGGTGTTATTTCCTCACTAAGTGCAAGGTTCCAGCCATCTTTAAAAGCAAAAATCAGCTTCTGTCCTAACAATTTCTCTACAGACAATAGGAAGAACATCAATGCACTAAAATTTAGCAGTAAAAAGAACCAAACAAAGTGTTTTTTTAGAGATAATTTTCAGTTTTATATTGGTGAGAAAATTTTTTATTTATGTGTATATATCTCTTTTTTTTAGTAAAATATCAAACTATTAAAGGTATAGAAGAGAAAATTGAAGTATGTAGCTTCAAAACTTTTCATTTTATTAAGGTTAATTTTATTATAAAATTTTGGACCCGGTCACAGATGTTTGGCCAAATAAATAACCCCAGAACAATTAAAATTTCAAAAAAGCAATTTCAAGCATCATCAAGTTGCATGGTATGTCTTCAAGTATCGTCCGTTGATCGGCAACATGGTCTTTCGCCTCAAAAATCCACTAGCTGGTAAGCTCCTCTTGTGTAGACTTTTTCTACTATAAAGGGTTCTTCCAAGTTAGCTCGAATATTCCACCTATCTTGCGACATGCAATAATAGGCATTTTGAGAACAAGAACAAGATCACCAATTTTGAATTTCCATGGGCAGACCAATTTGTCATGTTCTTGTATCATCGAATGATCTTCTATAGATGACATCACCCACTAAGGCGTATAACATAGCCTTTCTTGTGATGTAGTGTGCTCCTGACTTGTCTTCCGACAGCTTTCCAGTTTACAAATATTCTATTAATGGCCTATGCCAATCTTCATTGATATCAGCGATCACAATCATTGTTTCTTCTTCTTTACTAAGCTTGTGTAGATTTTCAAGGTTGATTTGAGACAAAACCTGTCTTCCTTGTACTTTTATGTCAATGGAATCCTCTGAGAGACATGCTAATTCTTTTGCAAGCTTTGCTAGAGCATCAGCATGGGTATTATCTCCCCAAGGAATCCAGTAGAAAGTTACATTGGGGATCTGTTCAAGCAGCTTCATTATGTACTGGTGGTATTCTACTAACCTTGGTTTCAAAATCTTATGTTGTCTGACGACTTGTTAGATGTTGAGTTTCGAGTCATCATAGATAACAATATCTGTTATATCCATTGAGATTGCCAACTCCAATCCAGTGATTAAGGCTTCGTATTCTACTTTATTATTTATACCTGGCTCTATCACGTGGTATGAGAACCTCAGCATATCATTATCTGGCGTGATAAAAATCAAACCAATACCTGCTTTACCTGATATAACTGTGCTTGGTCCTTTGTCTTTTCTGGCTAATGCAACTCCATCGAAGTACATCTCCCAGTGTTGCGTACTGGCGAATTCCATTTGTAACACCTGCTCATCTGGTAACTCGTCGTTAAGCAGGGACCCAGCTGGAAGTGGGCGTGGATTGAGAAAGTCGACTAAAATCGATCCCTTGATAACATGGAAGGGAACAAAAGTTATATCAAATTGCAACAAAATCATCAACCATCTAGCTAGACATCCAGAGAGTGTTTTTTGGGTCATCAAACATTGCAACGGATTAACTTTTGAGATTAGGGAAATTTTATAACAAAGCATGTAATGTATGAGTTTCTGGGTGGAGAAAATTAATGCTAAACAATGCTTCGCAATTTGAGAATACCTTATCTCCCTCGGTATTAGATGGCGACTCAAGTAGTATAGTGTGTTTTCTTCACCCTCGTCATTGACTTGGGATAAAAGGGCTCCAAGAAAGTCATCTAAGGCTGCGGTATCAAGTATGAATGGTTTTCCCGGGATAAGGGCTGCGAAAACAGAAGGTGTCATTAAATATTATTTAACGTTCTCAAAAGCCCGCTGGCACTTCTCTTCCCAAACAAATTTGGCATACTTTTTAATTAATGAGAAGAAGGGCTGACACCTACCTGAGAGATTAGAAATAAAGCATCTCAGATATGCCAACTTCCCTTGGAAGGAACGTAGTTGTTTCAAGGTTTTGGGAGGAGGTATTTCCAAGATAGTTTTAATCTTGTCCGGGTCAATCTCGATTCCTTGATGACGGATAACGAATCTTAAAAATTTCCCAGAGGTAACGCCGAAGGCACACTTTAAGGGATTCATCTTAAGGTCATATCGTTGTAACTATTCGAACACGATCCTCAAATCATACAAATGGTATATTTTTTGTTTACTCTTGATGACCAAATCATCCATGTAGCATACCACTTGGTTGTGAATGAGATCATCGAAAATCTTTGTTATAGCTCGTTGATATGTTGCTCTAGCGTTCTTCAACCCAAACGACATCATTGTGTAGCAGAAACTCTCGATAAGTGTCCTGAAGGTTGTAAGTGTTGCATCTTCTGGAACCATCTTGATTTGATTGTACCCCGATAATCCATCCATAAAGTAGAAAATTTCATGTGTTGAAGTGATGTCCACCATCATTTCTGGTATTGGCAATGGAAACTCATCCACGCTTTGTTCAAATATCTGAAGTCGACACATACACGGATTTGTCCATTTTTCTTCTTAACTGGTACAATGTTAGCTAACCACATGGGGTATTGCTTTTCTTTCACAAATTTTGTGTCTATTAACTTCTTCACCTCGGCAATGACTTGTTGCTCTATCTCGAGGCACATTCTTCTGGGAGCTTGTTTTACCAGGGTCATATCTTTATCTACCCCAAGTTTATGAACTGCAACTTCTGCTGACAGTTCTAGCATTTCATCATAACTCCATGCGAAGCAATTTTGAATTCAGTTAATAGTTTAATCAACTCTGTAGATTTTTCATCGTTGAGTAGAGAACTTATAAATGTAGGTCGGGGCTGCTCTTCCATCCCGAGGTTAATTTCTTTCAATTCATCGACAGTTGACTTGATTTCTTCCTCAAATTCTGGTGGGGCATCTTCTATTAGCTGATCAGTAATTCATCCTCTATATTGAGGCAAGCCTCTTCTGATTTATTAGTGACAACCATGCAAAATTTTGAACCATCGACTGGTCCAATTGTACCAAATCTGAGACCCTCTTTCGAGCTGGGAGTTCGACTTTTAACATCCTACAATTTTTCAAAAAGTTTTAATTTATCTTTTGGCATCTATTTTGGCAAGTGTCCCTGCAGAATTAAATTTTATACACAAGGCAAAAAGTAACCAAATAGCAATTCCACTAATTCATTAGGATCATCATCCAAATTTACATGAGTTTCAAGATTATTAGAAGTAGAAGCACGATAAAACTTGATCAGCTTTAAACCAATGCTATGGACTTTCTTGAACTTTAAACTCACAACCTTTTGAGGGAGAATCGGAGTAAGGGTCATGGTGTTCACATAGTAGTTTATTCAATCATACACTGTCACCTATTCATTTTTCTCTCTATCTTCTAAGGATATCTCGTATTGAGGTTTCTTCAATTTTTTCATCATTATTTCATCTTCAGAACTTTCTTCTTCATCATTGTCGATGGTCGGCCTAGTCAGTTCAACAATTAAAATGGTTCTTCCTTGTCCACGTCCCCAACCTCAACCTCGGGTGCGTGAACTAAAAGAACCCCCACCAACTTGTTGCAAAATGGTGGTGGAAGATAGCTGAAGCAGAGTTAAATGGCTTTTCCATTGTACTTCTTCTGAACCATCACTCTTATTTATTATAACTTCATGAGAGAAGACAAGTTTCTTCGGAGGCGCGTAGTAGGTGGCATCTTCATGAATGCGAACTTCATGAACTGAAAATGGTTGTAAATCTCCCTTTATGCAATGTTATTGTCCTTCTTTCTAGTATTTAATACATTGGTGTAGAGAAGATGGAACCATGTTGTGTTCATGAATCCATGGTCGACCAAGTAGACCATTAAAAGAGGTCTCGACATCGATAATATGGAATTTAGCGGTTGTTATTAGTTCTCCAACCTTCATAAATAATGTAATTGATCCAAGGGCTCTCTTTCTTTTGGTTGAATCCTCTTAGCATCATTTTATCGTATGTAAGCTCTTGAGCTTCAATGTCCAAATAGGCCACTTTTCGTAGGCTCATTAAGTTGAGGGATGCTCTAGGATCAACCAAAACTCTGGACAACACAAATCTGCCGATGTTAACGGAGATATAGAGTGGACAGTTATGGTCGGAGGTACCGAGCAGCAGGTCTTCAATTGTGAAGGTTGCCCCAGATTTTTCTTTCAATAAGCAAACTTCATCCAAGGATGTGCTGTCCAACTGAGCTAAACAAATTTTTCGGGTCAAGCAAAGTTGTAACCAGAGACTCTCTCATCTCCTTTGACAGGATTAGAGTCGTAGATGTTTAATTTGGCCTGCAGCTTCCTAAGATGAGCTAGTATGTTGTAATCCACTTTGTATGATTGTCCGATCTTTACTTGGTTATGTATATCTTCCACTAGCGGAGGAGGCGGAAGCTCTTCTTGAGTTACTATTTGCTTTCCTTTATCCGTTGGAGCTCACCTCGGGGGTAATACTCTCCCGCTTCTCAAGTATACTTCTGTAATTTCTTCTTCTTGAGATACCATTGTTGAATCTTTCAATGTTTCTTCTTTATCAGAAAGATCTAAGTGGATGGCGAGTGGTGCACCATAGCACTCGAGGATCGGTTCCTCACTCTCAGCGCTATCGTAAGCAATGTTGTCGATGTCTTCTTTGGCTTTGTTAACGAGTTCATCGGACTCAAGCACGATTTAAGAATTGTTTTGAGAATTGAGATCGAAGTTAGATTGTTCATAGTCGATCATGTTATCACTAGAAATAGTTAGAATGTAGTCGAAATTATAATCATTATATTCATAAGACCCTAGAGGAACAAAAAAATAGTCATACAAGGTCAGGGGTTCGAGGATTTTCTTCCCCGAATCCGAGACAACTAATCTAGCAGAGGTAGTCGCTATCTTACCCCTTATGCTATCAATCTTTATGGTGGTGTTTTTCTTCTTCTTCTTCTTCTTTGATGTTGAAGGTTCTTCTGATGAAATTGATCCCAATTTTTTTAAATGTAAGGATTTATAAATTTGACACCACTACAGCGCCAAAAACTTGATCCTTGTATGAAAAGTAAGTTGTGTAAAATATATATAATTATAGGCAATTAATAATGGGATTCTACGCAAGTATACATATCGTTATCAAGTAATAAAGGACTTTCTATTTAAGCCCAAATATCGATCCCATGGGGAAGGTGTAAATTGGCAAAGATAAGTTTTACTACAAAATTTACAGAAAATCAAACGAAATCACTATCACTAATTTTGAATGTTGAGATTTTATTAAAACTAAAGTACTTAACTATTAGTAAAACAAAAATGCAAAGTTTAAAAAGTAAATACTAATCTACTAACTATGTTTATTTAATGAAGATTTCTTATGTAAAAAACCATCCTTCCCACTATAATGAGGTTCTAATGAAATGAGATGAGATAAATGTTAATAATATATATATTGTGCTAAATAGGAGCAATTATAATTCTCTACTCTGATACAGTGCATAGAAAATCATTTGCTAATCCTAGGTTTAGTCCCTAAATCCGTGGCTAGGTTAGGAGGATACCGGCTCCCACTCCAAAGCTCCCACTTTCCTTCACCTGAAGGCTAACTCTCGCTTTAGTTTTTAAACACTAAGACCGAATTGAGGATTTTAGTCTGTCACCCTAAATATTCTCCAATTCTACAACCAACAAACAATATTTCTTTATTTATTTGCACTTAATTCCATGAAAGAATTTCTCCTCGATGAAATCAAATGTAATCCTCACTCTGTTGTAGAACTCACACTCCATTTCCCGGATCATATGTTTCACAACATATTTTAATAATTCAATTAACCAGATTGAAATGTAAATTAAGTTTGGAGTCAATAAATCATCACAATTTATTTTATATTTTAATATTGGCACATCATATTATCTCTTCATTTCACCATATCTCAGAGTAGGGAGAAAGATAAAGGGAACTACTCATACTTCATGAGAAAAACACAACAAAACAGAAATTTCAAATATTTAAAAGAAAGTTTATGCAACAATAATAAATAAATAAAACTTATCTGAAACTCTTTCTCAAAGCAAATCCCTTGTAACCTTTTCATAAAAATGCAGGAAGAAGATTTCTCTCACTTTTCTCCTTCTCCAACACTCATTTAGAAAGTTTCACACTAAATCTCACCACACAAACTCTAAACTATAAAAGAAAAATAACTAATGGACTCCAATATGGTGGTGAAATGAAGATGAATTATGAAGAATGACGAAAAAGGAGCGTGGTAGAATGTTTTGGAGAAAAAATGAGTCTATTTCCTGGTGAATTTCGGCCCAAAATAAAGCCTAAGGTTGGCTCTCCAAGAGATGCCTACAAAAACTCTTCAAAAATCGTCCAAATACATCGAACCTTCTAGAAATGGGAGCTAAACCGCCTTTGGCGCTGTTGGCACTAAGTAAAAATTTTAGTTGTTCTGTTGTTCTGTGCGGTTAGTGCTGCCCTTGACGTGGTCGGCGCTGAGTACTTCAAAAACTTCATTTTGACTCCAAATTCCATCCTTTTTTCTTCCTTTTTGCTTTAAGTCATAAAAATCAACAACTTGTAAGAAAATATCAAAATATCTTCCATTAAGGTTCAATATCACAAAAAGTAAGTATAAAATATGGGTCTAAAAATGCATATATTTTCGGTGTATCAAAATCCCCCAAACTTATTTTGTCCTCAAGTAACTCCTCTACTACATAAAATTATGACTTATGGTAAAAATTTTAACTTCTATACTTCCATATTTATGTTCTCTAAACATAATAGTATAACCTAAGAAAAATTCAAAACAACTCCAGTTTATACTAAAGGTGCTAGGATATTCAATAATTTAGTCTAAGATTTCTTATCCTCTATTTCTTTCAAGAAAAATTGCAATTTGTCATATTAAAGTCACTTAGAAAATTTATATGAAAAAGAACTTCATAAAACTTTATTAATCTTTAAGCTAACACTAAAATAAAAAGTTTAGAAAATGTGTCCATGACTTTTTCCTTAAGTTGATTCAAGTGAATCCAACTTTTAATTAGGCATCTCCTCAAGCTTCTCCCCACATTTTTTTCTTTTTTATTTACTTCTCAGAATAATTTTTAATCCCCTTTTTCTTTTCTTTCTTCTTCTCTTTTTTTTATGTATGTGAGGATTACTATATCTAGAGAGCCTTTAATGATTTTGAACTTCACTATCCTCTTCTTAAAGTTAAAAATTTTATACATTTCTTCCATAACAAATTTATATTAACTTAAAAATTACATAAAGTTTAATTCTTTTCTTTTTACATGAATCCTCTAAGATTTCGAATACTTTAAAAATATAAATTTCTTTACTTAAAAAAGAAAGCCATAGTCATATTCTCTTTTACCAAATATCTTAGTCTCTAGAATTAACCTTTATTTTTTAAAATGTTTTACTTAAATTTACTATATATTTAGAAAAATAAATATGGTTATCCAAAGTCAACACCTAATACCAAAGGTCACGTTAAATTTAAATTTTTTTAAAATATACTTAAGTGAGGACAAATAAAATTAATTTCTCTCTTTTATTTTTTTTAAATAATTTTCTCCCCCCCCCCC
>JXCR01148886.1:111989-124863 GCA_002079205.1 Phalaenopsis hybrid cultivar
CCCCCCCCCCCTCCCCAAACTTAAATTTTTTTTAAGAAGATTTATATGAAGAACTTTAAAAATAAAAGGGTGAAAGAAAGCATTAAATACATAAAGAAAATTCATACCTGTTAAATATTCTGATATTTACAAATAAATTCTAAAATACTGCCAGTGCTAATACGAAAAACTAAAAGGCTTAAAACATTAAATTGCACATAATATATATAAAATTTGCTGAAAAAGAGTTAATTACAATATATATAACAAAGTGCTGAAACTAACAACAGTACTAAACTAAATTCTAAAAATGAAAACAATTTTACACATTATAGTTTCACATTACAACAAAACAACAGTCTCAACAATATCATAAAACAAACAATACAATCATAAAGTACAACACAAATAAAGAAACAAATAAGAAGATCCCAGTCGTCATCTTCTTCATCATTAACATCTAACTTCTGCTACCCATATGGAGTATAAAAAAGGTGAATAGGGAACTGAACTGTATGATCACCCCTCAGGTATTTCACTAAAGCATCATATTCAAACTTCTGGCAAATTAGATCATGTGTATGAGCATTCCTGGCCTTCATGTTTTGCATCATATGATCCATCCTCAAAATATCTTCCTGTTGAATCATCATCTGGTCTAATAACTCCCTGTTACTGGGGTCACTTGAAGTAGGCTCACTAAAATTAGGGGTCCTAGAAGTAGAAGGAATATCCCTGGCCTTACCTCCGGATCTCCAATCAACATGGGACTCATAAGTCTTAATGTTTGCAGGCCCAATCAGCCTCTGAGGCTCAATCCTCTCCTCATCTGGTCTGAAATCAACTCATGGATGCTCACAGAGTGTATAAATGAGAGCGGGGTGTGCCAATTCACCAGTGGTCTCTCCTAGAGCAATAGATCGAGTGTTCATATAAATGATAGAGCCTACATTTATATCCATCACTTACTGAATATAATAGTTCAGGATGGCTCTATCCTTGGTCACTTCACTATGATGGTTTGTTGGAATCATTCTCCTAGAAATAAAGTAATGCTAGGCCATAAATACTACATTTAACATAGAAAGGGGAAAGTTGAATTTAACTCCATTTTTTACTTTCCAAGCCCCTTTCTCACCAGTCAGAAAAGAAATAACCTCATCTAAGACCTCATTTGTATCAGAGAATGAATGATACTATCATCTATAAATATCTTCTAATTGATAAAACTCATTTAATTTTCTTGGAGTAAACTCCACCCTTTTTTCTCAAAATAATAAAAAATCATCAGAAGCCTCCAGAAAGTTGACATAAAATTCCATAATTATCCCATTTATCGCACGACAGTAAAATAGTAGAAGTTTTCCCAGTGCCGAGCGATAATCAATCATTCAACTTCTCCTCCCGAATTTTTGAAACCTCAATCCAGAATCACTTTCTTATTTTCTCAAATACTATGAAATTGAGCACTACCTTTAAAGCTAACAAACTTTTTCTTGTCATATTCTATTTTTCTTTTGCTCGATCTAGGTGTCATAGGAAATCCAGAAAATTTTGATAAAAGTCCAAATAAATTCCAAAATTCCAAAAATAAAAATGTATAGCACTTTAAACTTAAATGCACTAAGTCTCTTTGGTGAAAATAAAAAATTTTTACTTTAAAGTGTAGCTCTTACCTAGAGAAAATGAAATATGAAGTTCTTTTGCCTCTAAATCGCCTTAAATCCGCCCAAAATCAAGCCCTTGATGTGAAAATAGAAGGTTGAGGTGACGTTAGGGTTTAAAGTAGAGTTTTTGCGGTGAAAATAAAAAATTAAAGAGGTTATTACTGCTCTCGGGTTGAAGGCGTTGTCAGCGCCCATCCCAGCGTCGTCGGCGCTGAAGGCCCGAAATTCATTAATTTGATTTTTCCAAATTTTCAATTTCCTTTTAATTTACTCCAAAGTTTTTTAGTATTGTTAAACACAAATTTTTATCTAACAATAATTCACAAATAAACATTTCATAAATAATCATTTTCACAAACAACAATAAACAAACTTTTATATATGAAAATACACCTTTTACAAACACATTTCACAAATCACACATTCACACCTATTAAGCAAACTAATAATAAATCAACGTTAAAATCAAGCCACAACACTAAACGCTGACACAAAACTATACACCTAAACAAAGTTTAGAATTCTAAAGCAAAAACAAACCAAATCAAATCAAATCAAATCCACACAATTACATCAAATACATAAATATTCTTAAACAAGTAGAGAATCCAAAGTCTTCAGTCATTCTGCTTCATCTTCAGTGCTTTCACCTCGTCTAATATCTCTCATGGATTGGTAATGAACATATAGGTTGTAGAAGGATCTGTACGGGAATTTATCTATCAAATTATCTTCGATCCACCCATTTTCTTTAAACATCTGAACTAATCCAGCTTCAAAAGTTCCAGTATGATCAAAAATTTCTTTCATTCTCCAATCAAGGTGATTAAAGAGGCACTTAAGATCTCCCAGTACATTCATAATACTCTAAAGTTCCTTTTCAATTTTCTTCAATTTCTTCTCTAAAGCAAGCGAACTTCCTATTGTTGGTTTTATTAATAGAGTTGAAGCATGTGAAGAATGATCCACAATAGCATTTAGTGCTTCATTTCCATTACCAGCATACTGATCATCAATAGGGATCATGGACTCCCATGGTAGTAAAACTTTTTCCCAACTTTCATGTGGCACTTGGGATTGACTGCAAATCAAAAAAAAAAAATTAGAAGGATGCCCAAGTCCATAAATTGGCCCATTCATAAGGATACCCATAACAGATTTAAATTTGATTGATCCTATATCAATAAATTTTTTCATTTAAATACAGTAGCTTATAATACCACTTTCCTTGGTGGCTCTACTGATCTTCATAGCAGGGAGTAATTTTGCACAAATAAAGAAATGTCACTACTTCGAAAATAGATTAAGTGATGAAGTAGGAAAACTAATATATCATTCACCTCGTACTTCCCACATATCACTTTCATCCGTTAGAAATTATAGACATCTTGCATCAAATCTCATGTAGGAATGAAATATGTATAATGACAGATTGGAACATTTTCTATCATCTACAATTCATTAATCCTCACAGGAGTAAATGGTACAGCCTTACCTCATACGAAGACAACTCCTTGTATAATTTCATGTAAGTTTGCATAGAACTCCTTCACTACAAGCACAACAACCGCAGTGGTAGTGTAGCACAAAACTTCCCATCGCCTTTGCAAAATGATCTTGTCAACCGGAGTACTTGGATTGATCAATACAAGATTAACAAATCCTCTCTCCTTGATTAATCTCTTCATCGTAATAACTTTATCATATAATCTTTGTGCGTCGAAACTAATAAACTTTCTTCTATTTTAAACTTCATACCTTGAAGTATTTCTGGAATTGAAAGCCATGGAATTAAAAAATGGGAAGTTTCTAGGCATCCTAGGAAGTTTTTAGGACTTTAAAAACACCTCCTAGCGGTTATTATGGAGTGAAATCCCGTCGAAGTCCACCAAAAGTCGTCTGAATGCTCAAACTATACTCGGCCCCGTCGGCGCTCCCAATTGGCGTTGTCGGCATTGTGGTCCGTTTTCTTGGGTGCCATTGGCGCTCATTCTGGCGTCATTAGCGCCAGTGGCCAAAATTTTATAACTTTCATTTTTCGTTCAATTTAATGCCAACTTTTTCTCCTATAAAAATATTTAACTTAATTTATAATAAATGCAATTGTGTAGGATTATTATCTACAAATATATAAGACACTGATCAAATAAAATAGTATTGCATAGACATATGTATGGGATGCCTCCCACAAAGCACTTGGTTTAACGTCATCAGCCCGACACACCATTTGTTTAGTTGGGTTGAGTTAACATTAAAAATTCTTTAAATTGAGGTATGTGCCCTTCATAATAATGTTTCAGATGATGCCCATTAACTTTAAATACCATTTCAGTGTTAGGATCTTTAATAACAATAATTCCATAATGATAAACTTTAATCACTTTAAATGGTAAGTGTTAGAATATTTAATAACAACAGTTCCATAATGATAGACTTTAATAACTTTAAATGGTCCTAACCATCTGGATTTCAGTTTTCATGGAAACAATCTCAATCTTGTATTATATAATAGAACTTCTTGTTCAGGTTCAAATTTTTTCTGAATAATCTTCCGATCATGCCATATTTTCATTTTTTTCTTTATATATTTTTGCATCATCGTATGCTTCATTTCTTATTTCCTTAAGTTAATTGAATTGCAATAATCTTTTCTCACCAGCATCTTCTAGATTAAAATTAAGTTTCTTAATAGCCCAAAATGCTTTATGCTCTAATTTTACTGGTAAGTGGCGTGTTTTTCCAATTATCAGTCTGTATGAGGACATTCCTATAGGAGTCTTATAAGAAGTTCTAAATGCCCATAATGCAGTATCTAGTCTAGCAGACCAATCCAATTTTTAAGGATTTACAACTTTTTCTAACATACGTTTAATTTCACGATTTGATATCTCTGCTAAACCGCTAGTCTGAGGATGATAAGCAATAGAGAATCAATGCATAATATCATATTTCTTAAGTAATTTTTCTATTCTCCTATTTATAAAATGAGATCCTCCATCAGTAATAATTACTCTCAGCATTTCGTATCTTGTAAAAATATTTTTAATTAAAAATTTAGAAACACTCTGAGCATCCATCTGGGTACAACAATAGCTTCAATCTATTTAGACATATAATCAACAACAGGTAATATACATAAGTTTATAAATGAAGGCATAAATAGTCCTATAAAATCTAATTCCCACACATCAAAAATTTCAATTTCCAATGTGTAATTTAGAGGCATTTCATTTCTTTTATAAATATTTTCTACTCGTTGACATCGATCGCACATTTTAATATATTCATTAACATCTTTAAAAATAGTAGACCAATAAAATCCAACTTACAAAATCTTATATGCAGTTCTATTTGTTCCAAAATGTCCTCAAAATTCAGAATCATGGCATATTTCAATTATCTGTTGAGTTTCTTCATAAGGCACACATCTTCTAATAGTTAGATCTTTACATTGTTTATATAAATATGGGTCATCCCAAAAATAGTATTTTGAATCATATATAATTTTTTTTAATTGTGTATGTTTCATATCAGGTGGTAAAATGTTACTTTTAATATAATTCACTATATCAACATACCACGGTACATCCATTTCATCAATACTATATGACTGTTCATTAGGGAAATTTTCTAAAATTTCATTTACAAAATTAGTTAATATTTCTATTTCCATTCTAGACAAATGTTCAGCTATTTTATTATCATTTCTTTTTCTATCAATCACGATAAAATCAAACTCTTGCATTAGAAGTATCTATCTAATTAATCTTGGTTTAGCATCCTTTTTTTGCATTAAATATTTAATAGTAGAATGATCTATATGCAATATACATTTATTTCCAATTAAATAAGGTCTAAATTTATCAAAGGTATAAACAATAGCTATTAACTCTCTTTCAGTAGTCGTATAATTAATTTGAGCATCATTTAGAGTCTTACTAGCATAATATATAACTTTAAAAATTTTGACGTGTCTTTTGTCCTAATACAACTCCAATAGCATAATCACTAGCATTGCACATTATTTTAAATGGTTTTTCCCAGTCAGATGGTACTATTATAGGTGCAGTGACTAATTTTTTCTTTAAAAATTCAAATGCTTTTATGCATTCCTCATCAAAATCAAATATCTTATCTTTTTCTAAAAGTTGGCACAGCAGCTTAGTTATTTTTGAAAACTTTTTTATGTAGCGCCTCTAAAAACCAGCATGTCCTAGAAAACTTCTCACCCCTTTAACATTAGTAGGTGGTTATAATTTTTCTATGATTTTGATTTTTTCAGAATTTACCTCCATGCCTTTTTTAGAAATTTTATGCTCAAGCACAATACCTCCTGCAACCATAAATTGACATTTTTCCAAATTTAATATTAAGTTGACTTTTTTACGTACTTTCAAAACTTTTTATAAATTTTTAAGACATAACTCAAATGAAGTCCCAAGTACAGAAAATCACCCATAAACACTTCCATTCCATGTTCTATAAAATTACTAAAAATTGACATCATGCGTCTTTGAAATGTTGCAGGTGCATTACATAATCCAAAATGCATTCTACAAAAAGCAAATGTTCCATATGGGCTTGTAAATGTTGTTTTCTCTTAATCCTCTAGAGCAATTGGAATTTGATGATAACTGATATATCCATCTAAAAAACAATAATATTTATTTCCAGCCAATCTATCCAACATTTGGTCTAGAAGGGTAAAGGAAAGTGATCTTTTCTGGTGGTCATATTTAATTTTCTATAGTCAATACAAATTTGCCAACCAATAACTTGCCACATTAGTATTAATTCATTTTTCTCGTTTTCTTTAACAGTCACTCCTCCTTTCTTCAGAACACAGTGAATTGGGCTTACCCAAGCACTATCTGAAATAGGATATATAATTCCAGCATCTAACCATTTTAAAATCTCCTTTTTAACAACTTCTTTTATTATTGGGTTTAACCATCTCTGAGGATCAACTTTAGGTTCATATTGCTCATCTAATAAAATTTTGTGCATATAAATTGACGGACTAATTTCTTTAATATTTTCTAAAATCCATCCAAAAGCCTTTTTATACTTTTTCAACATTTCTATCAACTTTTTTTCTTGAATTTCAATTAACTCGGAAGATATAATAACAAAAAATGTAGATACATACTTTAAATGGGCAGTTAATATCTTTAATTCAAGTTCAGGTGGTTTAATACTTGAAAGAATAAGATTTTTACTATCGTTTTCCAACAAGTCTAACGTTTCAAATTTGCTCTAAATATAATCCAAATCTTCTCCTTTTATTTTATCTTCATTCTCAAAAATATCTCCTTGCTTTAATTTATCTCCATACTCATTCTTAAACTGTTCATTACTCAGATAATTAGCTACTTCCATCCTGAAACATTCATTATCTTTTTCTATTACAGGATATTTCATAACTTCTGTTGTATTAAATTTTACTTCATGATCATTAACTCTCATTATTAATTCTCCTTTTTGCATATCTATTACAGCTCTTCCTGTTGTAAGAAATGTTCTCCCTAAAATAATAGGAATCTCTTTATCTTCCTCTATATCCAATACTATAGAGTCTACAGGGAAAATAAATTTATCCACTTTTTCTAGTACATCATCTATAATTCATTTTGGATAAGTTATTGATCGATCAACTAACTGAAGAGTTACATTAGTAAGGGAAATTTCTCCCAAATCTAAACGTTTAAAGATCGATAAGGGCATAAGATTGATATGCGCTCCGAAATTACATAAAGCTTTTCCATAAAACTTTTCACCAATTGCACAAGATATAGTAAAACTACCAGGATCTTTTAATTTTTCAAGAAGCTTTTTCTAAATAATAGCACTGCACTCTTCACTGAGTGCAATGGTCTCATTATCTATAAACTTCCTCTTTTTATTTAGTACATCCTTCATAAATTTCACTTAACTTGGCATTTGTTCCAAAGCTTCAACAAAAGAAATATTTATCGTTAATTTCTTAAGGATTTCCAAAAATTTTGTAAATTGTTTATCTTTATTTTTTGTTTTAGTCTTTGAGGAAACAGAGGTAATGGTTTTTCTACAGGGCTCTGTGTTTGTTCATTTTATATCGTTAACTTCTTAAGGATTTCCAAAAATTTTGTAAATTGTTTATCTTTATTCTTCTACTTGGAGGTAATGATTTTTCTAAAAGAACATGTGTTTGTTCTTTTTCTTGTTGATCATTTTCTATTTCTTCCTTCTCTTCATCAACTTTAGTTTCTCTTTGGATCCTTGTTTCAACTTCTTTTCCACTTTGTAATTAAATAGCTTTAATTTTCTCTTTATTTTGATCTTTTGGATTAACTTCCACAGTACTCAGAAGAATTCCAGAAGGTCTGTTACTAAGTGCAGTAGCAAAACTTCCTAATTAATTTTTAATATTTCTAATAGCAACCCCTTGATTTTGTATTTGATTTCCAATATTCAACATCACTTCTTCCATTATCAACTTCTTTTCCTTAACTTGTGGGTCAGGATTGGAGTTAAATCCTGGATGATAATAAGGTCAAAAATTAGGATTTCCTTGATTGTTGAGATTTCTGGATGGATTCACCGGATTATAATAATTATTCCAACTAAAATTAGGGTGATTTTTCTATCCAGTGTTAAAATAATTAGAATAGGGATTATTATGTTGATTATTTATAGAATTTAAAGTTTCATAAGATGGTTGAGTATCAATAATTTTTCTTAGTGAATTTTCCCCTAATACTGGGGTATTTGAGAATAGTTCACTCCTATTTTATCATTCTTTTTAGAAATAACAGCAATTTGAGTGCCAAAATAGACAATACATCAGAATCATGAATATTGGCTACTCTCTTAAGATTTACCCTTTTAAAGGGCCATTAAAAATTATTAACAGTCATTTCTTCAATTAAAGAATATGCTTCATCAAAAAGTTTTGACATTAATGATCCATCCGTAGCAGCATCTATAATTGATCTTAGTGATCCTACTAATCCATTGTAAAAGGTTTAAATTATTAACCAATCTGACAAAGCATGGTGTGGACATATTCTAAGAAGAACTTTAAATCTTTCTCAGGCTTCATATATTGATTCCCCTTGAAACTGACAAAAGATGTAATATCATTTCTAAGCTTAGCGATTTTCGAGGGTGGAAGATATTTAGCCAAGAATTTTTGTGATAGTTCTCCCCAAGTTCTAATAGATCCAAGTGCTAATGAATTTAACCAAGCCTTAGCTTTATCCCTTAATGAAAAAAGAAAAAGTCTAAGCTTAACAACATCATTAGACACTCCGTCATATTTAAATGTAGCACAAATCTCAAGAAAACTAACAAGATGTAAGTTAGAATCTTTAGTAGGCGATTTTCCAAACTGATTATTTTGTACCATTTAGATAATAACAGGTTTAAGCTCAAATGAATTAGCAGCAACATCAGAATTTTGAATAGTCAAGTGAAGTTCATCGTCTGTCGGGTTTGCATAATCTTTTAAAGGTGTTTGTCGATTCTCATTTATTGGATTTTCTAAGTTATTTTCCATTTCTTTTAAATTTTAAATTTCTTTTTGTTGTTTTCAAATTTTTTAAAGTATGTTTTAACTCTAAATCATAAAGTACTAAGCCTTCAGATCCAATATTTTGAATAAACAAATAAAGTAAACTAAGTTAAATTCTTTTTTTAAAAAAAAACACTCTTAAATAAATTTCTTTTTAGATTTTTTTAATATTTTTTTAATTTTTATATATTTTTATAGTATGTATATTATCTATAACTTTCTTAATTTATCAAAACTATTTAATTTACCTAAATTTAACTGTTACCTTCTCCCCGACAACGACGCCAAAAAGTTGATTCCGATTTTTTTATATGTAAGGAATTATGAAGTTGACACCACTACAGCGTCAAGAACTTGATCCTTATGTGGAAAGTAAGTTGTGTAAAATATATATAATTATAGGCAATTAATAATGGGATTCTACGCAAGTATACGTATCGTTATCAAGTAATAATGGACTTTCTATTTAAGCTACAAATATCGATCCCACGGGGTAGGTGTAAATTGGCAATGATAAGTTTTACTGGGAAATTTACAAAAAATCAAACGAAATCACTGTCACTATATTTGAATGTTGAGATGTTATCTAAACTAAAGTACTTAACTATAGCAAAACAAAAATGTAAAGTTTAAAAAGTAAATACTAATCTACTAACTATGTTTATGTAATGAAGATTTCTTATGGAAAAAGCATCCTTCCCACTACAATGAGGTTCTGGTGAAATGAGATGAGATAAATGTTTATAATATGTATTATGCCAAATAGGAGCAACTATAATTCTCTACCCTGATACAGTGCATAGAAAATCATTGGTTAATCCTAGGTTTAGTCCCTAAATCCATGGCTAGGCTAGCCGGATACCGGCTCCCACTCGAGCTCCAAATTCCCTTCACCTGAAGGCTAACTCTCGCTTTAGTTTTTAAACACTAAGACCGAATTGGGGATTTTAGCCTGTCTCTACACCCAACAAAGAATATTTCTCTATTTATTTGCACTTAATTCCATGAACGAATTTCTCCTCCATGAAAATAAATGTGATCCTCACTCTATTGTAGAATTCATACTCTATTTTTTGGATCATATGTTTCACAACATATTTTAACAATTCAATTGGCCAGATTGAAATGTAAATTAAGTTCGGAGTCAAAAAATCATCACAATTTATTTTATATTTTAATATTGGCACATCATATTATCTCTTCATTTCATCATATCTCATAGTAGAGGGAAAGATAGAGGGAACTACTCAGACTTCATGAGAAAGATATGACAAAACACAAATTTCAGAGTAGAAAGAAAGATAGAAGGAACTACTCAGACTTCATGAGAATGACACAACAAAACACAAATTTTATATATAAAAGAAAGTTCATACAACACTAATAAACAAACAAAACTTAACTGAAACTCTTTTTGAAAGAAAATCTCTTATAACCTTTCCTTAGAAATGCAGGAAGAAGATATCTCTCACTTTTCTCCTTCTCCAACACTCTTACAGAAAGTTTCACACTAAATCTCACCACACAAACTCTAAACTATAAAAGAAAAATCACTAATGGACTCCAATATGGTGGTGGAATGAAGATGGATTATGAAGAATGGTGAAAATGGAGTGTGGCGGAACATTTGGGAGCAAAAAGGAATCTATTTCCTGATAAATTTTTGCCCCAAAAAAAGCCCATGGTCAGTTCTCCAAGCGGTGCCTCCAAAACCTCTTCAAAAATCATCTAAATAAATGTAACCTTCTAGAAATGGGGGCTGAACCGCCTTTGGCACCATTGCGCTAGTCTGATTTCGTCGGTGCTGAGTAAAAATTTCAGGTGTTCTGTTGTTCTGCGTCGTCGGCACTGCCCTTGGCGTAGTCGGGGCTGAGTACTTCTTCAAAAACGTCATTTTGACTCCAAATTCCATTCTTTTTGCTTCATTTTTGCTTTAAGTCCTAAAAATCAATAACCTACAAGAAAACATCAAAATACCTTCCATTAAGGTGCAATATCACCAAAAATAAGTATAAAATATCTACATATATTTTTGGTGTATCAGAAATCTTCATCTCTGGCTTGGAAGGCGGAAGACTCCGATCGAAGGCTCGCCTTGAAGCATTCTGAATTTGGTTTAGGATTTTCTTGGACGATTTGCTCCTAACTGTACTCCATCTATCTTTTCCAGTATACGTGTCAATCGGAGAGATTAGCTCGACTGAAAAAATATTTATGGAACCTTTTTTAGGCTCTTTTAAATATTCTTTCGGGAATGTTATATTTCCTTCCTTAAGATTTTTCTCAAGCCAATCTTTGAAGACAAAACATTCCTCTATAGTGTGTCCAAGTAATCTTTGATATGGACAATAATTTGGTTGATCCTAGTTGTCGGCCTCTTCATGTTTTTTTGGATCTGGTAATCTGAACTCAGGCTTCTTCATCAGACTTCTGAACATCTTGGATATCGCTTCTTCTTTGAAGGAATACAATACTTTCAATTATTCTACCAAAGTTATTCTCTTATTCTCTGCCCGGTGTGATCCTCCCTAAGGCAGTCGCTGCCTGGACTAGCCATATTGTTGTGTCTGTTGTCGAGCATGCTATGATAACAACTGAAGGGAATTTTCTGCATGTATCTTCATTGGTTGTTTTCCTTTATCGACCGTTACCACTGTTCCAGACTTCTTTTCAAATACTCTAGTCGTCCTGGATTTCTAGTAAAACACTTTTTCAAGGAGAAATCTAGGAAAAATGTTGTAAATTTCAAAAACACTTTTCATAATTTTTTCAAGTGTATTTAATTTGTTATAATTATTTTTCTATAAAAAGACAAGGTTTCTTTGAAAATAAACTTTGACGCTCAAACTTAGTCAAATAATTTTTAAATTTTTGCCGTGAGTAAACATGATTTTTAAGAACAATATGGAAATGATTTTGTCAATTTTTGATAAATATTTAATTTACATAAATTAACATAAAGTATATGCATTTAATTAAATATAGGAAGATGATTCAAAACATCACAACATTTTTCTTAGATTTCTCAGACCGTAGAAAACCTACTAAAATTATTCTCATAATTTTTCAAGTGATATTTTGATTTATATAATATTTTGAAAAATGTTTGTGATGGATAAGTAAATACAAAGAAAATTAATTTGCATGCATGTAAATGACAAAAAAGAACAATATAAAAAAATAAAAACAGCATCAGAGAAAAAGAAAAATCTACATTCATATAACTTAATTCCTATGTATTTACATGTCTAACACCTAAATTTTATTTTCTAAATATATATCATCTTAATTATGTATGAAAATGTGTGTTTTGCATTTTTAACATTTAAAATTGTGATATTTTTTATGTAATATTAAATTTTTGGGTATTAAATATAAAAAATAAATTTTGGTGTTAGACATATAAAAATATATAGGAGTTGGGGGAAAAGGTTGTAAATATCAGACCAAATGGTGGGATGCAGTGAATCGACCGCGTCCGGGCTTCTATATAAACAGGAACCCATTTTTAAAATAAAATGTAAAAGAAAGAAATACAAGAAAATTACAATAAATATTATTTTATAACAAAAGGAATTTTTTTCCCTCTCTTTCACACTAAAGAAAAAAAAAANTCTACACCCAACAAAGAATATTTCTCTATTTATTTGCACTTAATTCCATGAACGAATTTCTC
>JXCR01148886.1:126663-157562 GCA_002079205.1 Phalaenopsis hybrid cultivar
AAGGTTGTAATATCAGACCAGACCAAATCATGGGATGCAGTGAATCGACCGCGTTCGGGCTTCTATATAAACAGGAACCCATTTTTAAAATAAAATATAAAAGAAAGAAATACAAGAAATTACAATAAATATTATTTTATAACAAAAGGAATTTTTTTCCCTCTCTTTCACACTAAAGAAAAAAAAAGAAAAAAAAAAGGCGACGCTTAGTTCAGTGGCGAATGCTTCGCCTCCGGCTGTGCTTCAGATCTCTGACGAACGATTTCTTCCGTCGCCGCCGCGGAAGCCGCGGAAGCCGCCGAAGCAGTCACCGGTGCCGGAGCAGTCGAGCCAGTTCCGCCGTCGATGCAGGAGGCGCACTTCCTCTCAATCCATCCCTGAAAATCGTACTGCCCTAACCCTACAATCCTCCTGCCGGAGCAGAGGCGGCCGATAACTCCAGCGATGATTCCGAGAACAGTTATCACTGCGAGCACTCCGATCACCGGCCCGATGGATCCCCAACTGTCTTTTGAATGATACTGCGAGGGGTACGCGTTAGCCGGCGGCGGCGGAGAGAACATCTGCTGTTGATAGGACATCGCCGGCGAAAGCTGGGATCTTTTCGCTGAACAAACGGAGGTTTTTTCTACGAGAAGAAATGGGGAAGGGATTCGAGCTCGGAATTTGAAGGGTTTTGTTTATAGTTAACAGAGATCTGTGTCCAGCTTCTTTAGGTATTTTGGAGGCGGATGAAGGGAGTGGAATCATGAGTGTTACAGGTTTGTACAGTTTTTGGTACGACCGCGGTGGATGTTAGACACGTGTGAATAACTATTCAACGGTTAGATTTTGAGGTTTTTATTAAGGCATCTACAGTAGCATTTTTTTCTGTCGTAGTAGCATGATAAGCGTCTGTGTTGATCCAGATAATTAGTTTTTCTTCAATTATATTTGTATCTGCATTAATATAAAATGTATGATATAAATTAAGGAAAATATTTGATGATTTTTTAAATTTAAATGATTTCANCCCGGCGAAAGCCGGGATCTTTTCGCTGAAAAAACGGAGGTTTTTTCCACGAGAAGAAATGGGGAAGGGATTCGAGCTCAGAATTTGAAGGGTTGTTTATAGTTAACAAGAGATCTGTGTCCAGCTTCTTTAGGTATTTTGGAGGCGGATGAAGGGAGTGGAATGATAAGGAGTGTTACAGGTTTGTACAGTTCTTCGTACGACCGCGGTGGATGTTAGACACGTGTGAATTACTATTCAACGGTTAGATTTTGAGATTTTATGAAGGGATCTAAAGTAACATTTTTTTCTGTTGTAGTAGTGTGATAAGCACCTGTGTTGATCCATATAATTACTTTTTCTTCAATTATATTTGTATAACTGCATTAATATAAAATGTATCATATAATATAAGGAAAATATTTGATGATTTTTTAAATTTAAATAATTTCAGAAATAAAATTTCATCTATTAATTTGCAGATGATTAGTTTTAAATAAGTTTGATTTAACAAGAAATTGAATCCAAATATGATATATGCACATGTATGTGTAAAACATATGAGATTAGCTTAGGGATCAATGAATGCTAGATATTGGATTAGCTTTGAGCTCAAATTTAAGTAATCGAATTGACTAGCGAGCTAGGCTCAACCCTAAATAAATTTTATTAAGCCAAATCTGAATTAGACTGATCTAGCTTATGGTTACATTAAAATTCATATACTTATTACTACATGCCATTATATTTATAAAGTTGTACAAAAATTTCAGTAATAACATGGAACAAATAAACAAATTTTCACAGCATGATGGCTTGTTGTCATTTCAAACTCATTTTAAGTATCTTTTTAATATTTCAACTTCAAATTCTAGTCTATTGGTGCTACATGAAGTGTTTATGGTCGTTTTGAATAGTTTTGAAAGATTATTATCATTTCTTGCATCAAAATGCATAATAAGTGATTGTGGATTGACTTTTGCTTTTCTCAATATACCATTGCTCACAAGTTACCGATATTTCACATTCTACTTCTATCAACGATCAAAATCTGATGCTGGCATTGTCAGTTGCTCAGTCTTCTTTCTATTGTGTAAATAATCAAGCTTACTACTACATAGTACCTACTTTATAATGTCTTATGTTGACCATCTATTATGTAATTAATGAATAATATTTGATGTTTGTTAACCATTAATTTATGATGTCAATCTTCCTAGTCATAATTTCTTAACAAATATTTAATAGTTAAAATTTTGATATTTGTTATTGATTATAACTAATACCTACAAATGATTAGTGTCTAGCATTTGTCAACCACAAACATGCCTTCCTAGTCACTCTTGTTGGACAAAAAATCAAATATGTGGCCTTATATAAATTTACTTGGATTGTATGCAATTTTAAAAGTTAAATCCTTTGAAATGATTTCGTTAGGATTAAGGTAACAAAGGTTTTGGAATAAAGTAAAATATGATTTAATTTTGTGAAGAAACCTAATTTCATATTTCTAATTTTATGATGGGCTAATATATAAATATGATGCATACTTTTTGATAAGATGTGATATTTTAGAAAGGGAGCATACTTTTAATTTTGTTCTTTATCTTAAATATGGTTATGGTCCCAGTTCCATATAATGAAATTTTTTTATATTCCCATTCTCTTAGACATCTCCATCATGAGAAGAATATATAGATTCTTCTCAAGAAAAAATCATATTGGATTGAAATATTAATAACCCAAAATCTTATTCTTCTAATGGATCAAGGTTTGTTGTCCCATTTTTTTATTCATTTGTATTGGTTAACTTGACATCTTCAGCGTATAGTTCCGTCTTCTGATTCATTTAAGTGTTTCCTAACAAGTAGTAGCAGAGATTAAGGTTTATTTCTTATATATTTCTAAATGAGTTAATTGATACAAAATGTTATAGAAGTATTTTTTTTATAAATTAATTTATTTTAAGATTTTGAGATGACATTATAGATATAACTTATGCAAATACTAATCCACCCAAATGAAGTTAAATATTTGATTAAATTATATCTAAATCTGTGGTAATAAATATGTGAGAATTATAAAATTATTTCATGTAAATAATAATTCAACCCAAAGATAGAATTCTTATTTATCATGAATTATTATCAGTATTTGATTACTATATTAAAGAGTATCACTCACAAGTTAAATTTTTTATTTAAAGACTAAAAATTAATGTTGTATCAGATATCTTGGGATGAGATTCACTATAATTATTTTGTTTAATTTTTTTTTTTCAATTATTGCATCCACTCATACTATACCTACTACATCTAGTACTGTCAATTCTATTCTTATGTTAAATAAAACCAACTTCAAGGACTGGAAAAAGAAAGTCATGATTGTTCTCAACTGTATGGATTTTGATCTTGCACTAAGAATTGAACAATTTGTTGAACTTACTGATAAGAGTTCAATTGAGGATAAAATAGACTTTGAGAAGTGTGACTATTGAAATAACACGAGTCTTAGAATCATAAAGTGTGGTATTGGAGAAGCCTTTAAGGGTGTTGTGTCTAAAAAGTTATTGTTGCTATGAAACTTTCAGTGGAAATTGAAAAACATTTTGCTAAATATGATAAAACTAAAAAAAACACACTTCTTGTAAAATTGTTTTCAATGAGGTGTAGAAGAGAAAGAAATATAAGGTCGTACATCATGAAGATGTCTCATCATGTTTCAAAACTAAAGATATTAAAATTAAAATTATATGATGATTTACTCATTCATTTAATTTTGATATCACTTCCGACACAATTTGGTCAATTGAAAGTCAGTTTAGATTGCCAAAATAATAAATGATCTCTCATTGGAGTCATTTATTATTGTGTATAAGAGAAAGAATGACTAAAGTAAGTAAATATTAACAATGCATACTTGACAAGTGCCTTTCAAAATATGATTAAGAAGATAAATAAGGATAAGAAAGATAAGGAATCATCTTAGTCCTTTTGTAGCATTCTTGAACATATTAAGAAGGATTGTACTAAATATCATGTACGTGTGTTAAGAAAGTACAATTTTCACTATATTTTGTTTTGAGATTAATTTAGCTTCAATACCAATGCATACTTGGTCGATAAATTCTAGTGCTACTCTCATATAAGTGTGTCTATGCATGATTGTCTGAATTATTGAAAGCTGAATGATGCTAAGAGATTTACCTATGTCGGTGATGACAAAATGGTGGATGTTGAAACTATATGAAATTTTATGTTATTATTAAGGGTTGAACATTATTTCAATTTGAAAGAGACTTGGTTTTATCATCATTTAGAAGGAATTTAATATTTGTTTCTAATTAAAATAAATTTGAATACACTTATTTATTTGAAATTGGAAATCTAGTTTTTATCTAAAGTCAAATATTATTCATATTGGCTCTTTATCTTATTATGATAACCTACACTTACTTAATGTAATTGTCTCATTTAATTTTGAAATGAAAGTAGTTGATGATTATGCATACCATAAATTTAGTGGGAGTAAGTATATCTTTCGTATTTTATATATGGATGAAATATTCTTAACTAGGAATAATATAAGTCTACTTCATTAAACCAAAAGAATTTTATCAAACAAATTTGAAATGATATAACTGGCATGGATGAATTGCATCTTAAGTTGCCACCCAATATGTTCTAGATGAGCATGTAATTCAAGCACCTTAGTCTCTAATACAGATATAATATTCTCCATCTGGTTGATCTTCTCCGATATCCCTTCATTACTAACGGCTAAGAAATTGTTATACATCTAATGTGCACTTTGACTAATGAACTTCTTCCTCATGGTTTCTTCCTTCTTCTTCAAATCCATCTCCCATGAAGACATTTTCTCTAAATCTCTCTCCTTCTTAGACTTTTAGTGCTAAAAATAATTCGGGGTGAAATTCCTTCACAAACCCCTTCTATTTATAGGCCTAGTTCCCCCTCATAACTTATAGGCACGACTAGAAACTGCCAAGACATGTTTATTCCAACTAAATTGTAATTATACCTTCTAGAAATTGAAATTTACACATGTGATTAAACTGCCACGCTTAAGCACTGGATCTGGCGCTTAAGCGCGAATGCACATTTTTGCACTAATCAACTTAACGTCCAAATTCTTATTCTAACATGTCTAGGTCACTAAATAAAGTTTAAAAATCATTACTAGCACATAATAAATTCAAAAATACTACTCAAAATTTCTTAATCAGATTTAAAACAACAATCAAAGCAGAAATACACTGATAATTATGGGTTGCCTCCCACAAAGCACTTGGTTTTACGGCGTCAGCCCGATGTAACCAGTGCTCATTCTGGTTGACCCAATATTATTCCATCATTATATTTATGCTGATCTCCTATATAATAAGGTTTCAGTCTATGTTGATTCACTTTAAAAAATTTTCTCATAATTAGGATCTTTAATATCCACAGCTCCATAAGGATAAACTTTTATCACAATAAATGGGTCCATCCACCTGGACTTAAATATGCCTGTAAATAATCTTAACCTTGCATTATATAATAAAAATTATTGCCCTGGCTGAAAATTTTTAGTAAGAATCTTTCGATCATGCCATATTTTCATCTTTTCTTTATAAATCTTAGCACTCTCATAAGATTCATTCCTTATCTCTTCAAACTCATTTAATTGTAATAATCTTTTCTCGCCAGCATCTTTTAAATTATAATTGAACTCTTTAATAGCCCAATATGCTTTATACTCAAGTTCAACTGGTAAGTGACAAGCTTTCCCAAATATTAGCTTATATGGGGACATTCCTATAGGAGTTTTATATGCAGTCCTATAAGCCCATAAAGCATAGTCAAGTTTGACTGACCAGTCCATTTTTATTGGATTCACAGATTTTTCCATAATTCTTTTAATTTCCTGATTTGATAATTCAGTCAAACCACTTGTCTGAGGATGATAAGCAGTATCAATCCTATGATTTATATGATATTACCTTAATAACTTCTCCATAATGGCATTTCTGAAATGACTTCCCCAATCAGTAATAATAACTCTCGACATCCCAAATCTACATATGGAATTTCTAAAATGACTTCCCCCATCAGTTATGATAACTCTCGGCATCCCAAATCTACAAAATATTCAGTTTTAAAAAAATTTGCAACTCTTTGAGCATCACATCGAGGTAAAGCAACAACTTCTATCTATTTGGATACATAGTCAACTGCTAACAGAATATATAAATTTTCGAAAGATGGTATAAATGGTACCATGAAATCTAATCCCCAAACATCAAATATTTCATCTTCTAGCATATAATAGAAGGGCATCTCATTTCTTCTAGAAATATTGCCTACTCTTTGACATCTATCACCAGTTTTGATATAAGCATTAACATCTCTGAAAATTCTAGGCCAATAAAATCCATTTTGTAGAATTTTGTATGTTGTTTTATCAACACCAAAATGTCCCCCAAAATCAGAATTATGACTATAATTTCATAAGTTTCTTCTAATGGTACACATCTTTGAATAATTAAATCCTTTCCTTATTTATTAATTTCATAAGTTTCTTCTACATCAAAATGTCCCCCAAAATCAGAATTATGACATTTTTGGATAATCTCATAAGTTTCTTCTAATTATGTTGTTTTATCAACACCAAATGTCCCCCAAAATCAGAATTATGACATTTTTGGATAATTTCATAAGTTTCTTCTAATGCACACATCTTTGAATAATTAGATCCTTTCCTTATTTTATATAAAATGGGTCATCCCAAAAATAAGTGCTTAGCTTCAGAAATAAATTTCCTCATTTATTGGTATGTCATTCCATTGGGTTTAAGATCACTAACAATATAGTTCACAATGTCTAAATAAATTGGTATGTCATTCCATAGGGTTTAAAATCACTAACAATATAATTCACAATGTTGGCATACCACGGAACACGCCACTCATTTACAGTGAACAATTTTTCATCTAAAAAATGTTCATGAATTTCTTTTTCAAAACAAAGTAGTTTTTCTAATTCAAGCTTGGACTATTTCAAAATCAAATTCTTATCTACTATTTCAAAATCAAATTCTTATAGAAGAAGAATCTATCTTATAAGTCTTGGTTTAATATCCTTCTTTTTCATTAAGTACTTAATAGCAGAATGATATGTATGCATTATACAATGAGTTCCAATCAAATATGATCTAAATTTATCAAAGGCATATACTATTGCTATAACTTTTTTTCAGCTATTTTATAATTAATTTGAGTTTCATTAAGAGTTTTACAAGCATAGTAAATAACTTTAAAAATTTTATCACATCTTTGTCCTAAAACAGCTCCAATAGCAAAATCACTTGCATCACATATAAGTTCAAAATGTTTTTCCCAATTTGGTGAAACTATAATTGGTGCAGTGATTAATTTTTCTTTTAATAATTTAAAAGGTTTTATGCATTCCTCATCTATGTTTAGTGCAGTGATTAATTTTTCTTTTAATAATTTAAAAGCTTTTAGGCATTCCTCATCAAAAATTCATCTTTCTTCAATAAATGGCATAAAGGCTTAGCAATCTTAGAAAATTCCTTAATATATCACCTATAGAATCAAGCATGTTATAAAAAAACTCTTAATTTCCCTTACATTTGTTGGATAAGATAAATTAGTGATCACTTGAACTTTAGCAGGATCTACTTCCATACCATTTTCTGATATTTGAAAACCTAATACAATTCCTCCAGCTACCGTAAATTGGCATTTTTTGAAGTTAAGGACTAAATTTGTTTCTTCATAGCGCTTAAGAAATTTAGATAAATATTATAAACATGAGTCAAATAAGTTCCAAACACTGAAAAGTCATCCATAAAGACTTCAATCCCTTTTTCAATTAAATCACAAGATGTTCCAAACACTGAAAAGTCATCCATAAAGACTTCAATCCCTTTTTCAATTAAATCACAAAAAATTTCATTATACATCTTTAAAATGTAGCATGGGCTTTACATAAACCAAAGGGCATTATTCTAAATGAAAAAGTATGATAAGGACTGGTAAATGTTGTTTTCTCTTGATCCTCGGGAGATATTTGAATTTGATGATAAGCGGTGTATCCATCTAGAAAATTAAAAGTATTTGTACCCAGATAGTTTATCCAGCGTTTGATCTAGAAAGGGTAGTGAAAAATGATCTTTCCTAGTGGCAAGATTTAATTTTCTATAATCAATGCATATTCGCCACTCTGTAACTTGTCTTGTAGGTATTAACTCATTATGCTCATTCACAATTACAGTTACTCCTTTCTTAGGAACATAGTGAATTGGACTAACCCAAGCACTATCTGAAATAGGGTAGATAATTCCAGCATCTAACCACTTTAAAATTTTTTTCTTAACAGACACTTTCATAACAAGATTTAATCTCCTTTGTGGATTAGATTTGGGTTTGCAGTTTTCTTCCAGATTAATTCTATGCGTACAAATTGAAGGACAAATTCCTTTAATATCAACAATTGTCCATCCGAAGGCTTTCTTAGAATTTTTCAGAATTTTCATCAACTTTTCTTCTTGTCCCTTTATTAACTTTTAGGAAATTATAACAGGTAAAGTAGAGGAATTTCCTAAAAAGGCATATTTTAAATGTTCCTAAAGTAATTTCAACTCAATTTCTGGAGGTTTTTCAATAGATGGACAAAATGATTTATCTTTGCGTATCGTGTCCAAAATTTCAAAACTTTCTTGAACATAACTTGAATCTTCCTTAAAAAGGTTTACACATTGATCTAATTCATGTTTTTGCTCGTGTTCTAAATCTTTTTCTTCAATTTTTTCTTCATAAATAGTCTTGAAATAGCATTCACTCATATATCTTATAACATCCATTCTATAGCATTCATCATTTTTACCTTTTGCAGGTTATTTCATTGATTTTGAAATGTTAAAAGTAACAGTTTGATCATTGATGCACATTGTTAATTCCCCTTTCTGCACAACTATCATTGCTCTTCCTGTGAAAGGTCTCCCCAAAATGATATGTATCTCTTTATCTTCCTCCATTATCTAGCACAATGAAATGAACAGGAAAGATAAATTGATCTACTTTCTTTAGGACATCTTCTATAACTCCTTATGGATAGGTTATTGAACGATCTGCTAACTACAAAGTTACAGCAGTAGGGGTTATTTCTCATAATATCAATCTTTTAAATATTGATAATGGCATAAGTTTAATGCTTGCAGCTAAATCACATAAAGCTTTCCCATAAAATATGGCTCCTTTTGCACATGGAATTGTAAAGCTACCAGGATCTTTAAGCTTTTAGGAAGTTTCTTCTGAATTATAGCACTACACTCNGCAAATGATTAAAATAAGTGACTATCTTTAGTAAGAAAAATTATATTTTTAAAAAATTTAGATAATTTTTAATATTAATTTTAATACCTAAATTTCTTTTATTAAAATGATTTTCAAAACTACTATTATATTTATAAATAAAAGGTTTATATCAAGACTTTACTTTAGGAAAGGAGAAGTGGAATTCAAAATCATTAAAGGCCTATCTAGATATTGTAATCCTTGCCTGAAAAAGAAAAAAAGAAAAGAAAAAAATAAAAAGAAGAAGAAAAAGAAAAAGAAAAAGAAAAGAAAAAGAAAAGAAAAGAAAAAGAAAAGAAAAAGAAAANTCAGTACAGCGACATGGTGGTCCAAGATTTTCGATGATACTCAAATTCATAAAGAAAAACATCTAAAATATTCATTTCTAATTTTGGGGTAATATTTTGAGTGATACATGGCTTTCCATAGTTCACGGAACCATAGAATATCTCATGAGGTGTTGTAACACACAAAATCAGGGTTTAACTCGGTAAGGTTGTACCCGGAGGCGTCCTTCCAANGGAGGTGGGGGTTCTTCTAAATCAATTTTTGACAGAGAAATAGGTCATTCAGAATCTTTCGGAGCATCCTCTTTTAATTCTTCAATTTCTTGTCTCTCCACTTCATTCTCTTTTTAAATCCTACCTTCCAACTCTCTTCTGCTTCTAAGTTGTACGGCTTTAACTTGCTCTTTACTCTGGTCTTTTGGATTTGATTCAGTATTACTAGGAAGTGTTGCTTGGGACCTATTACTTAATGAACTTGTGATTTGCCCAAGTTGATTTTCAATATTTCTAATTGTAGCTCATTGACTTTATAATTGATTACCCATTTGTAACACAACTTCTTCTATAGACAACTTCTTATCCTTAAATTGTGTATTATTGTTGATAGTTTGAGGATAAGTAGATCTATAATTATTATTCCCTTGGTTGTTCAAGTTTCCCAATGGGTTTACTTGGTTGTTCCCTCATTGTTGATTATTACCACCCAAATTGTTATTCCAGTTAAAGTTGGGATGGTTCTTCCAACTTGGATTATAATAATTGGAATATGGGTTAGTTTGCTTATTATTTATGACATTCAAAGTTTATAATGATGTTTGAGAATCTACCATTTGGCCTAATGAATTCTCTTCAATCATGAAAATTGGTTGAGAAAAATTCATTCCAAATTGGTCTAACTTCCTTGAAATTGTAGCAACTTTATTTGCTAACATAGTAAATGTATCAGTTTCATGAATGTTGGCTACTTTCTTTAGATTCACCCAATCCGAATGCCATTGAAATTTATTGGTAGTAATTTCTTCAATTAAAGCATAAGCGTCATGAAATGGTTTTGACATCAATGAACCACCAGTAGCGGCATCAATAATAGATATAAGAGAACCAATTAATCCAATATAAAAGGTTTGAATTATTAACCAATCTGGTATAGTATGGTGTGGACACTTTCTTAAAAGTTCTTTAAATTGTTCTCATGCTTCATAAATAGATTCCCCTTCAAACTGATTAAAAGATGTATATCATTTCTAAGTTTGCAGTTTCTTATGGTGGAAAATATTTAGCAAGGAATTTTTGTGCTAAATCACCCCAAGTTCTAGTTTTTTATGGTGGAAAATATTTAGCAAGGAATTTTTGTGCTAAATCACCCCAAGTCTGACAGATTAAGGTGCTAACGAATTCAACAATATCTTAGCTTTATCCCTCAGTGAGATAGGAAATAACCTAACCCTTATGGCATCATCTGAAACACCATTATATTTAAATGTAGCACACAATTCTAGAAAATTGGCAAGATGTAAATTTGGATCTTCAGTTAATGCCCCCCAAACTGATTATTTTATACCATTTGGATAATAGCAGGTTTAAGCTCAAATGAATTAGCCACTTAAACTGATTATTTGATACCATTTGGATAATAGCAGGTTTAAGCTCAAATGAATAAGCCACCATTATTTGATACCATTTTGATAATAGCATGTTTAAGCTCAAATGAATTAGTCACTATAATAGGTTTTTGAATACTACAATGAAGTTCATCTACAGTAGGGTTGGTATAATCTCTTAAAGGTCTAACCTCTTGATGAATTTCAGTATTTGATTATTTTTGTTTGATATTTCTGTAATTTTTTTGATTTTTCAAGATTTTTAATTTTTTTGTTTTTTCTGATTTTTCTAATAGTTCTTTCTAATTCAAAATCATATGGCACTAGTCCTTCAGAACCTGAACTACGCATACACTAACATAAAATAAAATAAAATAAAACATACAAAATAAGATACAATATTTAAAGTTTAAATAAGACTTTCTAAAAATAGAAATTTACTTAGTTTCTTTCTTTCTTTCTATTTTCCCCGGGCAACGACACCAAAAACTTGATCCCAATTTTTTGTATATGTAAGGATTTATGAAGTCGACACCACTACTTGAACATTTTAATCCTCAGCAACGAGCCCAGAAACTTGATCCCTGAATACTTAATGCTTATGCACAGTATAGCAATAGTTCTGATGGTATTTTTCACTTATATTTCTTTATTTTGCAAAAAAAAACCAAAAATTTGATTGTTAAGAAAAATAAGAATTTAACTTTTTTATTTATATATATTTATATTAGGATACTACGCAAGTATACGTATCGTTATCAAGTAATATATGGTTTTTTTATTAAGACCTGAATATCAAACCCACAGGGAAGATTATGCAATATGCACTTTTTTGAAAGTTTATCTATTTTTAAAAAGATAATTGACCAAAGGAAAATATGTTGAGATTTTCATACATATTTTACACTGATTTTGATGATATTGCACTCTTAAAAAAGGTATTTTTGATGTTTTATTGCAGGAATGATGAATTAGGGTCATTGGAGCAAAAAGATAAGAAGGGTATTATTGATATTTTATTGCAGGTATGATGAATTATGATCATTGGAGCAAAAAAAATAAAAACGGTGCAATTTGGAGCAAAAACGAGCAAGAAATGAAATTTTGCCCTGTCACCTTTCGATAAGTCTTTCGATGCTTAATCTCTTTTACACTTCTTACATATTTTTGAATGAGATTATACTTTAAAGGAAGGTTGTTTTCATGCTTATTTTGTAGGGCTATCTGTTAGGAACACAACGCAACTGAAATGGGGCGAAATGGAGCTAAAATGGAGCCAAATGGAGCGAAACGGTGCAGTTGCGCAGTTGCTCGCTGACGGCGTCCAAAACGGTGCCGACGGCGAGATTTGTCGTAGAAGATCAAAAAATGACAGAAAAGCTCGCCGACAGTTCCCTCAAGCCCGCGAACGGCGCCCGGGACGACTATGAATTTATAAGGAGATGTTCTAGCATTGCATGGATAGGCGGGAGACTTTGTGGGAGAGATATTCATCTTTCTTTTATAGGGAAAAAGCTAAGTATTGTGTTCTTCATTATCTTTTGATTTTTGTAAACACTTATCTAGTGGATTTGCTTTGGTTAAATGAAGTTTCTGTTGTGATTTCTTCGTGCTTTGTGATGGGCTTCTCTTACTCTCTCTTCTTATTTGGAAATAATGGTATGAGAAGATTTTGTCGTTATTTTCATTTTACTTTTCTTTTGTAATGAGTAGAATTCATGTTTTGCGATTTTGTGATGCTTGTTAGAAGCGGATTTAATTATCAATGTGATGGTTTTTACTTCCACTTAATTTTGTGATGCATGTTAGAAGTGGATTTAATCTATCAATGTGATGGTTTTTACTTGCACTTTATTTACATTACAATAAAGACCTGTTGCAGTGTTAAAATTCATTATAATTACATTAAGACCTAAGAGGGCTATGTAATTCTCAAAAAAGTAGAACCACATTCAGATTTCATGGATGGTTAAGTTCATGGGAGTTGAATGCAAATAAATAGGGAAATATACTTTGATGGCGTAGAATTGGAGATTTTAGGGTACAGACTAAAATCCCCATCAATCTTATTGTTTGAGTACTGAAGCGGAGATGTTAGCCCTCAGGTGAGGGGAACGTGGGAGCTCCGAAGTGAGAGCCGGTATCCTCTCAGCCTAGCCACAGATTCAAAAAGCAAGCATAAGATTAGTCAATGTTCTTTATGCCTGGACCAAAGGGAAAAGAATAAGATTGCTCCTATTTGGCACATACAATATGTTGACCTCACTTTTGGTTGAGGTCTAGAAAACTTCTTTAGTAGCCTAGGTCTAGCCATAGGATTTTCCTCTTGACTAGTCTTAAAAAACTAGAAAAGGTACCCTCACCATTAGAAACTCAAAACTCTTCTCTTTACTCAACTTGAACTGCCACATATTGGTCATAACCTCTAGCACTTAGTAGGTAAGATCATTATGAGGGAACTCAAGGAAAATCCCTATAGGATTACTTGGCTTTAGGGTCGACCCTGGGTGTTGACTTGGAACTAAGATACACCATATCTTCTCCCTATAGGATTACTGGCTTTAGGATCAACTCTAGGTGTTGACCTGGAACTAGGATACACCATATAAGTTCCTATAGGACTACTTAGCCTTAGGATTGACCCTGGGTGTTGGTTTGAAGTTAAGGTACACAATATCCTNATGAAAATTTTTAAGTAGAGAAAATAAAAGAGCTAAAATCTAAATTTAGAGAACTTAACAATATTTCTGAATTAGATAGGAACTCATATTTTCATACTTCTTAACATTAAAAATTTTCAAACTTTAAGTTGGCTCATTTACTAATTATTTTTTCTAAATTGGACTACTATCATGCATATTTGTTTTTTAAAGATTGAAGTGTCACTTGAGGATAAGTAATATTTTAAGTTTTGGGGATTTTGATACACCTAAAATATATAGTGTTTTTAGACACATTTTCATACCTATTCTTGAGATATTGCACTTTAATGGAAGGTATTTTTGTGTTTTTCTTGCAGATACAAGTAAAAATGGTAAAAAATGCTTAATGGAGTGAAAAAGGATCAAATTTGGAGCAAAAAAGTGAAAAATTGTGCAAAAGAGTTTTGGCGCCTAAGCGCTAGAGAAAAATGATCAAATTTAGAGCAAAAAGGTGAAAAGTTGTGCAAAAGAGTTTTGGCGCCTAAGCGCCAGATCCGGCGCTTACATGCCGGTTAAACAGAGAAGGGTGCACCTAAGTGCCGAGACCCCATGCTTAAGCGCCAGTGGCAGTTAATATACAAGAAAAATCAGATTTCATGACTTTCAAAGAGGTTTTTGAGGCATCCATTGGCTTAATAGGTGGTTTTAACCACCATGAACGAAAATTATCATGAAAGGATGCGTCTCTTGGGCAAATAAATCAAATCAAGACACATTTTGAAGAGATCCCAAGGCACCTCTTGGAAAACTATAAAAGAAAGAAACATTTTGAAGAGATCCCAAGGCACCTCTTGGAAAACTATAAAAGAAAGAAGAGAGGACTTAGAACAAGTTTTGAAGGTTGTTCTCTAGGGAGATAGTTCGGAGAGATTTTCAGGAACCAATTTTTTTTACGTTATGCTTTTTGTTATTTTGTTTTGAGTGATAGTAAAAGATAAGAGATTCAAAGGAACTTCAACAGTTTGGTGGAGGACTTGAGATAAGTTTTTATCTTTTGTTTTAGACTACTTTGGGTTTTAATTGAGACTTGTTGTTGGTTTGACAATGATTTCTTCTTTAAAACTAAAGTGTGGTTTTGTTTTCCTTATGAATTTTGAGTAGTTTTTATTATCTTTCTTCTTAAAATGATAAGTAATTAAGTTTTGGATTGAAGTTCTGGAGAGTATTAATCTTTAATGTTGGAAGAAGTTGTGATGATTTAAATTCATGCACTTCATTTACTTCTTGATTTGACCAATCCAGATGTTAAAATTTATTGTGAGAACATGTAAGAATCGGGCTGGTATTGTCTCAGTCAATAATGATCTTTAATGTTGGAAGAAGTTGTAATGATTTAAATCCATGCACTTCATTTACTTCTTGATTTGGCCAATCCAGATGTTAAAATTCGTTGTGAGAACATGTAAGAACCGGGCTAGTATTGTCTCAGTCAATAATCGGAAAGAATCACATGTGGTTGTAAGAATGAGAATGTAGATCATATGATTGAGTGCAAATAAATAGGAAAATGTTCATTGATGGGTGTAGTTTTAGAGGACTTTAAATTGACAGGTTAAAGCCCCCAACTCGGTATATTATTTTATGTTCTAATTTGAGAATGTTAGCCCCCACATGGAGGGAATCGAGGGTACTTTAGAGTGAGAGCTCGTATCTTCTCTGCCTAGCCAGTTATTAGAACTATTCAAACTTTAAATTAACTAATGTTCTTTATAGCATCTCTAGTAAGGGTAAAGAATATTATTGCTCCTATTTAGCACAACACAATTTGCATGCTTCCACAACAGAATTTCTATACGTATTACTGATTCATGATAAGAAGAAAGATATTTTCATATTAAGTACTTCACTTTAGTTATCATTTTAAGTTGTTACTGTCCCGTTAAAATATCAAAAATACCAAAAATATTTAAATTTTAAATTCTTGCAAAAATTGTTTTTAGCATAAGTAATTATCTTTTTAAAAATAGAAAAACTTTCTAAAAAGTGCATATTGCATAATCTTCCATGTGGATTCGATATTCAGGTCTTAATCAAAAAGTCCTATATTACTTGATAATGATACGTATATATGCGTAGTATCCCAATATAAATATATATAAATTAAAAAGTTAAATTCTTATTTTTCTTCAGGGATCAAAGCTTTTGGTTTTGTTGTAAAATAAAGAAATATAAGTGAAAAATGCCATCAGAACTCTTGTTATACTGTGCATAAGCATTAAGTCGAGATCAGTACCCAAGGTAGTCGTACCAATACAGTTTAATGAGCTTGCAGGGCAAGATTGTGAAATGGAGTGAAGGTCTGAAATATCAAATATAGCTACAATTATTGCTACCAAATTTGATGGACAAGGGGAGGATGTTTAGGAAAATCCTCCAGATCTTAAAATGATATTGGAAGCAATAATTTAAGAGAAAGTCAAAAAGCTCAGGACTGAAATTTCTGAGTTAACCAAAGAGCATGGATTAGCCATCGATGATGATGAAGACTTTGATTTTAACGATTATCTCCATGAAGAATTCATAGATGTTCATGTCATTGAGACTAGAGCCGCTACATCTGCGCAAGATGCCCAACCTCTCGATGAAGGGAATACTACAGATGATCTGTGCAGGGCCATTTTCTTAAGAGATGAACAAATTAGTCAAATGGAAAAGAGGATGGAGAAGATGGCCTCCACCAAGGCCGTCATGGATACAGTTTACGGACAGTCCTAATCACAACAGATAGCATCTCTAGAAGTCAATCAACCAAAAATAATTCATATTACCGATGAAAGGAGAGAAGTCGCCTCTGTCAATAAGGAGTAGCAGTAAAAGAAAGATTCCTCACCGAGTACCATACTGAAGAAAGATATTAAGCAGTTGATCAAACAAAAAGTTTGGGAGGCTTTATCCTAATCTAAGGGTGGTGCTTTAATTTCAATGGGTAGACCTTACCTAGAGGAGTTAGAGGTTGTACGTTACCCCAAGAGTCTTGTGTCACCAAACTTTAAGACTTTTGACGGGGCTGGAAATCCCAGGAAGCATATAGCACACTTTTGAGCCAGTTGTGGCAACAGTAGAGGTAATAATGCCTTGCTCTTCCTGCAGTTTTTCAGTGGCCTGTCAGGAATTGCATTTGATTGGTATGTCAAGCTACCCATTGGATTGGTTAAGATATTTCCTGACTTATAACAATTGTTCGTGAAGAGATTTTTTGGAGCACAACATCATTTTTTTATTAGAGATCTCGTAGTGGAGAAGCAAAAGCCTAAAGAGACCTTAGTGGAATGCAAATTGAGGTGGATAAACCTTAGCATGAAATGTGAACCTTAACTACATGAACAACATGCGATTGAGATTATACTCAAAAGCATCCATGGGATAATAACCATCATGCTTAAGTGACTCATCATCAAGTCCTTCGAGAAGTTACTCAGCAAAGCTAGCAAACTACAAGAAGAAGTCAAGAATATGGATTCTCATGAGAAGTCAGAAAAGACCAAGACAACCAGGATATTCGAGAAGAAATTTAGAATAGTGGCAACAATCGATAAGGGAAAGCAACCAATAAAGATACAGGTAGAGCATTCTCACCAAAATTCTCAGCAATCGTCATGGCATGCTAAGCAACAAACACAATAGTATGACCAGTAACCACATCATGGAGGACCGTACCGAGCAGAGGGTAGAATGGGTCCGACTCTTTCAAAATGAAAAAGGAGGATATATTCTTTCGAAGATGAGGCTGTGCCAAAGATGTTCAGAAACTTGATGAAGAAACCTGAGTTTAGATTACCAGAACCAAAGAAGTCAGAAGAAATTTACAAGAAGGAGTTTCCTAATTTTTACCCCTACCATAGAATGTTGGGACATACAATAGAGGGTTGTTTCATTTTTAAAGATTGGCTCGATAGCAATTTTAAAGAAGGAAATACAACAATCCCGAAGGAATATTTGAAAGAACCTGAAAAAGCTTTTGAAAATATGATTTCAGCCAAGCCAATTAGTTCAATAGATTTGTATTTAGAAAGAGATGGATGGAGTACAGTTTGAAGCAAATCATCCAAGAAGATATTGGATCAGCTTCAGACCGCTTCAGCTCAGACAGCCATTCAGAGTCTACAGCCTACTCAGCCCAAGATGGAGATTTTGCCAGAGAAACCACCACAACCAGAAGAGAAAGAGAAGAATGACATCGTGAAGGCCGATAGTACGGGGGTAAGATAGAGGCTGCTTCTATTAGATTGGTTATCTCAGATTCAAGGAAGAAAATCCTTGAACCCCTGACCACGTATGATTATCTTTTCCTTATCATTATATTCTATTAGATTGGTTATCACCAGGGTATTATGAATATAATGATTATGATTTCAACTACATTTTAACTATTTCTAGCGATAACGTAACTAAATTTGCTCAATCTAAATTTGATCTCGATTCCCAAATTGATACTCAAATTGTACTCAAGTCTGATGAACTCGTTAATGAGAATGATGAAGATATCCACAATACCAATTACTATAGCACCGGGAGTGAGGAGCCAGTCCTTTAGTGCCACAGTTCATCACTAGCTATCAACTTGGATCTCTCTAATAAAGAAGAAGAGACGCTAAAAATTCTGCCTACAACATCTCAAGAAGAAGAAATAACAGAGATAAATCTAAGGAGCGGGAAAGTGTTACCCTCGAGATCAGCTCTAGTGGATAACAGAAAACAAATAGTAACTGAGGAAGAGCTACCTCAACCTATGTTAGTGGAAGAACCACATAGTCAAGTAAATATTAGAGGATTATATAAAGTGGATTACAACTTGCTAGCTTATCTTAGGAGGTTTTTGGCCAAACAAAGCATTTAGGATGCTCTAATCCTATTGGCCAGCACATCCTCAGACAAAGTTTGCTCGTTGAAAGAATGGTCTGTCATAACCTTCATAGATGAAGACTTATTGCTTGGCACTACTGACCAAAACTGACTGCTCTACATCTCTGTTAATATCCGTAAATTTGTATTTTACAGTATTTTGGTATATCCGGGAGCATCACTTAACCGAAAGAGTCTACGGATATTGACATATTTGGATATTGAAGCTCAAGAGCTTACAATTGATAAGATGATGTTAAGAGGATTTAACCAAAAGGGAGAAAGAGCACTTGGATTTATTATAATGTTAATGAAGGTTGGAGAGCTAGTAATAACCACAAAATTCAATACCATCAATGCAGAGACCTCTTTCAATGCATTACTTGGACAATCATGGATTCATGAGCAAAATATGGTTCCATCGTCTCTACACCAATGCATCAAATATTTTAAAGAAGGACAAGAATATTGCATTAAAGGAGATTTACAACAATTTTCAATTTATGAAGTGGGCATCCATGAAGATGCCGCCTACTATGCACCTCCAAAGATAAATGTCTTTTCTTGTGAAATTGTGGTGAATGAAGTACAAGATTCAGAAGAATCACAAAGAAGAGTTCATTCAACAATTGACTATCATTTCTTCACATCAGATTAGTAGAGGTCCTTTTAGCCCATACACCCGAGATCGAGGCTGGGGACATGGACGAGAAAGAACCAACACGATTGTTGAATGAACTAGTGGTACACCAAAATAATATACAATTTTAAGTACTTATTTTATGCCTATTTTTGATGATATTGACTTTAAAAAAGGGTATTTTTGTGTTTTTGTTGTAGGTATATCTTTTTTAGGCATTTGAATCAAAAATAGAAAAAATGGAAAAAAGAACAAAATTTGGAGCCAAAAGAGCCAATTTTGGGATTCTGGCGCATGATGCGCCAGATTAACACATGATGTGCCACAATCCAGAGAGCTAGCACATGATGCGCTAGGGATGACTTTTTCAAACTAAGACTGTTTGAGACAAATTTTGCATGAATTTTAAAAAGGTACACTTGTTTTACACACCTCTAAGAGTATATCAATGCACCTAAACACTTTAGGTAGTTCTTTTATGAAGGGATATGACTCTTAGATCAAATGAAACATCTTTCAAATTAAAAAGAGTTGACTTTTGGAGGTAATTTTGAATACTTTTCCAAAGGAGGTAGGCCAAAATAAAAGAAGAAGACTTCGTATAGTTTGGGAGGCTTTTGTGTGTGATGTGAGGGAGAGAGAGAAAGTGGCATGAGTTAGAGAGAGAGAAAGAGAAGAGGAGATTTTCTTCTAGGGTTGTAAGAGGAGAGGGAAGGTGAGAGATTTCTTCTTCATTACTTTTCTAAGAGAGAATTGGGAGTGATTGTAAAGAGATAAAGGCTTGGAGAGAACTTCTAGAGATTTGCTTGGGAATGATCGTGAGATAAGTTTTATTTTTATTTCTTTTGTTTTGTAAACTAATTTTTATATATGAAATTCGTGTTTTGTCGTATCCTTCTCATGAATTCTAAGTAGTCTTCTTTATCCTTCTCCCTACTTCAAAGATATGGACTTGTGAAAAATAGATTTTGTTTTCCACGTTTTAAATGAAAATAATTTGTGATGATTTGAACTCTGATCTTCATTTACTTTTTGATTTGGCCAATTTAAATGTTAAAACTTTTTAAGAGACATATGTTCTTAAATGAGATATGATTTCTACAACATAGGGAGAATCACATTTGATTTCATAGAAGTGTATGTCATCCATGTGATTGGGTGCAAATAAATAGAGAATTATACTTTGTTGGATGCAGAATTAGAGATTTTAAGGTGAATGATTAAAACCTCCAATTTGGTTCAGTTGATTGGAAACTAATGCGAGATTGTTATCCCTCATGGGAGGGAGTATTAGGAGCTCTGGAGTGGTAGCTAGTATCCTCCTAGCCTAACCACAGAAGTAGAGACCAAACTCTGGATTAGTCAATGCTCTTTATAACAATCGGAGGAGGGTAAATAGTATAATTGCTCCTATTTGGCACGAAACACTTTATATATATTTTTTCAAATGATTTTAATTTTTTCATAAACTATGTACTCATTATAAAGGGGACGGATGCTTTCTTAAATTTGAACTTTTCGTTACAACAAAAACTTTGTCTAATCTTCGCAATTTTACTTTTAAAATTTTAGTATTTAGTTTAGTTTAATTTATGTAATCTTACGTCTGTATTTTAATTAGCATTCACCTGAATAGTCAATTTTCAAAATTTGCACTTTACTTTTATTTCTTTTATTTTTGTTATAAAATAAATTTCATAATTTACTTTAGGATTTTCCGACTTCTCTGTGGGATCGATATATAGGACTCCATTAGAGCCCTTTATTTTCTTGAGCGATACATATACTTGCGTTGATATTAAAAGAGATTTAGCAGTTTAAAAGAGTTTTAAAAGATAAATTATTTTTAGAAAAAGTATTTTGGTTGGGATTATATTGCATATTTATTATATATCTATCTCCATAAAGTTTTTTGTGTCGTTGAGTGGTGTCAACTTCTTAAATATTTGCATATACAAAATCTCGTATCAAGTTTTTGGCGCCGTTGCCAGGGAAGTAACGAAAAATATTAGTATTTTACTTTATTTTATTTCAAAAAATATAAAAAAAAAGTGTTTGTAGTTTAATTTGAACATTTTATTATTTTAGTTTGTTTTCTTATTTTTATTTATTTGCTTTATTTAGTTTATGTGTAGTGTAAGATCTGAAAATTTAGTACCTTATGACTTTGAGTTAGAAAAAGTTGTTAGGAAAATTTGAAAATAATAAAAAGAGAAAGATAAGTTTAGTAAAATGTCTTGCAATTTAAACAATGTTGGAAATGAAAATGAACATCATCGGAGACCTTTAAGAGATTATGCTTGGGGAGATGCCTAATATAAAATTTGTTTCACTTCAATCAACTTGAGGAAAATGCTTTATTACATTTTCTAGACTTGTATTTGAGTATTAGCATCCTTATTAGTAAAGTTTTCAAAAAGTTCTTTTTCATATGGATATTCTAAGTATCCTTGATATAAAAAAATATAGTTCACTTGAAATGAATAGAGATTCAAAAATCTTAGATTTGATTACTAAGTATTTTTATACTTATAGTTTTAATCTATGTTATTAAAATTTTTTCTTAAATTTAACTATTTTATTTATTAAAACAAAGTATAGAAGTTTATAAGTTAATCTCTATCCTAAGTTACACTTTTATGTAAAAAAAGAGTCACTTGATGACAAGTAATATTTAAGTTTGGGGGATTTTGATACACCAAAATAATATGTTATTTTATGAATACATTTTATGCTTATCTTTGATGATATTATACTTTAAAGAATGTTATTTTCATGTCTTTTTTTGCAGGTATATCAATTTTAGGCATTTGAAGCAAAAGTAGCAAAAAGGAGAAAATTTGGAGCCAAAATAGAAAACTTTATGATTGTGACGCCTCAGGTGCTATAACTGGCGCTTGAAGCACCAAAATTGATGCCTAAATTACCAAAACCCGGAACAATGTGGACATAAGAAACTTGGCGCCTGAAGTGCCAGAGATGTTATTTGATGAATTAAAGAGGTTCGGGGTGAATTTTTTATGGATTTTGAAGGCTTAAAATGTTTCAAACGCCTCATGGAGTGATTTAATGCATTTAGACACTTTGAAAGGCTCTTTAATGAAGGGACATGTTTCTTAAATTAATGGAGACGTCCTTTGGGATTCAAAAGGATAGGAATTTTGGAGAGAATTTGAGAGGGAATTTTGAATTCTTTTTTAGAGAAGGCAGCCACTAATGAAAGAGAGGGGAGTCTAGCGTTGAAAGAGAGGTTCAAAGCTGAGATTTTGGTGGAGAAGAGAGAGAGGAGAGGGAAGTGAGAGATGTCTTCTTCATTAAATTTCCAAGAGAGAATTAAGAGTGCTTGTAAAAAGGGAGAGTGCTTAAAGAGAACTTCTAGGGATTTGCTTGGGAAGAAGTGTGAGCTAAGTTATGTTTTTTTTTGTAAACTTGATTTCATATATGAAATTTGTGTTTTGTTGTTTGATTCTCATGAATTCTGACTCGACTTCTTAATCCTTCTCCCTCTCTGAAATACGATTATATGAAGAATTTATTTTGTTTTATATGGTGTTAAATGTTAATAATTTGTGATGATTTGAACTTTAATCTTCATTTATTTTTTGATTTGGTTAATTCAAATGTTAAATAATGTTGAGAAACATATGATCTGAAAGGGCTATGATTTCTACAACATGGTGAGAGTAACATTCAATTCTATGGTTGAGAATGTAATCTATGGAGTTGTGTGCAAACAAATAAGGAAATATATTTTATTGGATGCAGAATTGGAGATTTTAGGGTGACGGATTAAAATTCTTAATTTGGTCCAGTTGATTGGAAACTAATGTGAGATTGTTAGCCCTCAAGCGAGGGAGAAGTGGAAGCTTTGGAGTGAGAGCCGGTATACTCCCAGCCAAACTATAGAATTAAGGAATAAACTCTGGATTAGTCAATATTGTTTGTACACTTGAAAGAGTGTAAAGAATAGGATTGCTTATATTTGGCATAAAACAATTATATATATCTATTTAAATGATTTAATTTCTTCACAATTCATATACTCATTATAAAGGGGAAGGATGTTTTCTTAAATTTGAACTCTTCATCACAGAAATTTTTTTTGGCTTTTATAAGTTTACTTTTGAGGTTTAGCAAATAGTTTAGTTAACTTAATTCAATTAACTACATTTTATTTAGAATACACTCAATTACTTTTGATTTGAATTTTGTACTTAAGTTTTGTAGTTTGAATTGTGTTTTACATTATAGCCATAAGCATTTCCAGCTTCCCTGTAGGATCGATACTCAGGACTCCAATAGAGCTCTTTATTCCTTAAGAAATACCTATACTTGTGTTGTTATTATGGGTTTTGCAGTTTAAAAATTTTAAGAGATAAAATTATTTTTACTAAAGTTATTTTTATTGGGATTAAATTGCATATTTATAACTAAATTGCATGTTTGTTTTTGTAAAATTGAAAAATATTTACAAAAGCAATACACAACAAACTCCTGCATTAGAGGTCGAGCTGGCTTTCTCATAAAGAGGACATACTCAAAGTCACATAAATGGATGAGAGGGAAACTCAGAATAACCATGCAATATGGTTGTTGCTATAATTTTGAACAAGACAAGGAGGGGAAATCCTCAGGCATTTTGAGGTATGATGAAGTGAACCCTATGTCCTCAATAGTAAAATAATTTTTAAGAGGACGGTAGTATGGTGCATACTACCAGCAGACTGTCTTCCCAGCAGTTGCGTTATTAACATCTACGAATAAGGAGATTGCATTCCACCACACATCGATCACCATGATTTTCTTAGACTCTTTAGCACCGTCTCATTTATCAGTAAGTGAAACATATTGTTTGGAAAGGACGTACAGATCATTGGCCCAAGAGAATTTTAGGGATTTACTGAGATTCCCCTACCAGTTAGATTAGTACTCATACTTGTCGGCACTAAAAAGTTGGGAGTTGGGAAGTTGTCGGCTGCTTGGATGGATATCCCAACACCCATTTTTATTTAAAATATATAATTCGGAAAAAATAGTATTTTGGATTTTGGAAAATATAAGACCGGACTGACCTCATATTCCCAGTAGTTTAAATAAATGATCCTAATGTTGTAATTAATGTATTCATCCCGAAGGATAGGCACAACACTTACTGGTAAGGCTCGATTAGATAAACTAAATATTATATGACATTCGTTAAGTGTGCGAAAACATTTTTTATTATAAGCCGATAAGTTCCCCAATTTAATATGAAGGATTAAATAAAGTTTACATTAAGCTCGGTTAAAAAATGCTTCCTATAAGGGCAAGCCCCTATAATTAATTACATCCCAGATGACCAAAGTCACCTAAGAAAACTCTCAATAAAAATCAGGGGATATTATCCTCAAAGTGTTCAAAGGAGTAGGATTATTCAATGGGATCAGACAAGAGGTGTAAAAAATGAATTACTCAAATTTAGAAAATTTTATTTTCGAAATCCAAAGGAGAAAGAACTAGGGGATGTCATAGATCCTGAGGAGAGCCTCAGTGACTTCCCAAAACTATCTTATTATTTGGCTTCCATTTTTGGGATTATAATTATTAAATGTTGAATCCTGCAACTTTTATTAATTCGGGCTTACATTCGTGTTAAAAAATCACACAAATAGCCTAGAAGATATGAGGATTTAGGTCATGATGAACGACAACCTCAGAATCCTAAGACAAGTTAGGGCTTATATTGTATAACAAAACCATATAAAGGCCTAAAGATAAGTGAGGATTTATGTTGCATAAGCAAACAACCTTGAATTCCTATGAATTGTTGTTTAATTCTAAGAGAAAATATGTTGTTTGTTAACCTCACTTTTGGTTGAGGTCTAGAAACTTCTTTAGTATCCTAAGTCTAGCCATAGGACTTTCCCACTGACTAGTCTTAGAAAACTAGAAAAGGTACCTTCACCATTAGAGATCCAAAACTCTTCTCTTTACTCAACTTGAAGTTTCACATATTGATCCTAACCTCTAGCACTTAAGATCATTATGAGAAAACTCAAGAGGAGTTCTTATAGGACTACTTTACCTTAGGATTGACCCTAGGTGTGGGTTTAAAGTTAAGGTACACAATATTCTCACAATACCCTGGCTAAGACCAATATATGGGGACCCAAAATGGAGATTTCATTGATCCATGGTTCATTTAGAATGGATATCTATCCAATTCTACTTGAAATGCCCATCTTGGCCTTTTACCCCTAAAACACTCCTAATTACCAAAATACCCCTCTTTGGCCCAAAATCCCAAAAATTCTTAAGATTCCCATAAAATCCCAATAAATCCCAAATATTCCCAATTTCATTTCTTTCAACTACCACATGACCCAATTTGGCCAATTTGACCATCTTTAAGTAAAATTCCCCAAATCCATCTCAAATGTCTATCAATTTGATCCCAATTGAGCCCAATTTCAATCCTAAACTCAAATTCACTTTTGATGTGACCAAACTAAACCAAATTAAGCTCAATTTGTCTATGGTTTGAGACCAATTTTGATTTGGGTCAAAACCCCAATATTGACCATAAGACTTAATCTCATTTAATTGAACCCATAGCCTAGTCAATTGGCCTCAATTAATATTACAAAATCTTTACAACATTCTTACACATCAAAATCAACCATCAAGTAGCCTCAATTGAACCCATAGCCTAGTCAATTGGTTTCAATTAATATTGCAAAATATTTACAACATTCTTACACATCAAAATAAACCATCAATTGGCCTTTGATGAAACCTCAAACCCATTTGATTTTAGCCTAAATCCAAAACTCCTAAAATTAGCCCCAATATTGGCTAACACCCCAAAGCTCAACAATTGAATGCCTTAGACCTCAAATTGCCATCCAATTTTTTTTAAAAATCCTTTACAAGGTCATTTGTGACCAAATACAAAAATCAATTTGAGCTTAGTCCAAAGCTAGCTCAAGTTTGACCCAAATTAGATCCATATGCCTAATTTGGGTCTAAAACCAAAACCCATCAAAATCCACCCAAATTGACCACCAAATCAACTTCAAAAAAATTTTCATCCTTCATAAAAATTGTTCATTATGATGTTTTACACTAAACACAACAATTAATTTGAGCTTAGCCCATGTCTAGCCCAAGTTTGACCCAAACTTAACCCAACATGCTTAAAATGGGTAAAAAATCAAAAATCCACCAAATTGATTAACCAATTGACCTCAAAATGACTTTTCAAATGGGTCTAAAACCAAAAATCCACCAAATTGATTAACCAATTGACCTCAAAATGACTTTCCCCCTTCATTAAAGTTGTTCCTTATGGTCTCTAACACCAAATGCCATATTTAATTGGGCCAATTGGCATGCCTAACCTAGTTTCAAAAATCCACCAAATTGATTAACCAATTGACCTCAAAATGACTTTCACCCTTCATTCAAAAATCCACCAAATTGATTAACCAATTGACCTCAAAATGACTTTCACCCTTCATGAAAGCAAAAATCCCACCAAATTGATTAACCAATTGACCTCAAAATGACTTTCACCCTTCATGAAAGTATAAAAAATCCACCAAATTGATTAACCAATTGATCTCAAAATGACTTTCACCCTTCATAAAGTTTTCATGGTCTCGTACACCAAATACCATGGTTAATTGGGCCAATTTCCATGCCTAACCTAGTATAAACACAAAATTGCACCAAATTGATTAACCAATTGACCTCAAAATGACTTTCACCCTTCATGAAAGTTGTTCCTCCTCCTACACCAAATTCCATATTTAATTGGACCAATTGGCATGCCTAACCTAGCCCAAACACAAGATCTACACCAAATGCCATATTTAATTGGGCTAATTGACATGCCTAACCTAGCCCAAACACAACACCAAATGCCATATTTAATTGGGCTAATTGGCATGCCTAACCTAGCCCCAACACAAGATTTGGTCTAAATTCCATATTTAATTGGACCAATTGGCATGATTAACCTAGCCCAAACTCAAGATTTGGTCAAAATGCCATATTTAATTGGGCCAATTGACATGTCTAACCTAGTCCAAACACAAGATTTGGCCATCACCATAGTTATTTGGGCCAATTGACATGCCTAACCTAGCCCAAACACAAGATTTGGTCACATGACATATTTAATTGGGCCAAATTTACATGCCTAACCTAGTTCAAACACAAGATTTGGTCACATGCACCTTTCATATTTAATTGGGCCAATTAACATGCCTAACCTATTTCAAACACAAGATTTGGTCATGTGCACCTTTTTGGACTTATGGCCAAATATTTAATTGGGCTAATTGGCATGCCTAACCTAGTCCAAACACAAGATTTGGTCATGTGTACATATTTAATTGGGCCAATTGACATGCCTAACCTAGTTCAAACACAAGATTTGGTCATATGCGTATTTAATTGGGCCAATTGGCATGCCTAACCTAGCCCAAACACAAGATTTGGCCATATGCTCCTTTTTGGAACTATGGGTTAATTGAGCCAATTGACATGCCTAACCTAGTTCAAACACAATATTTGGTCATGTGCACCTCTCAAAGCTTTCACTCTTCATGAAAGTTGTTCCTCATGATCTCCTACACCAAATGCCATATTACCTTTCACCCTTCATGAAAGTTGTTCCTCATGATCTCCTACACCAAATGCCATATTTAATTGTGTGCCAATTGGCATGCCTAACCTAGTTCAAACACAAGATTTGGTCATGTGCACCTCCTTGGACTTATGGCCAAANAAAAATAATTAATTTGAGCTTAGCCCATGGCTAGCCCAAGTTTAACCCAAACTTAGCCCAACATGCTTAAAATGGGTCAAAAATAAAAAATCCACCAAATTGATTAATCCAAACTTAGCCCAACATGCTTAAAATGGGTCAAAAATCAAAAATCCACCAAATTGATTAACGATTGACCTCAAAATGACTTTCACCCTTCATGAAAGTTGTTCCTCATGGTCTCTTACACCAAACACCATAGTTATTTGGGCCAATTGACATGCCTAACCTAGCCCAAACACAAGATTTGGTCACATGACATATTTAATTGGGCCAAATTTACATGCCTAACCTAGTTCAAACACAAGATTTGGTCACATGCACCTTTCATATTTAATTGGGCCAATTAACATGCCTAACCTATTTCAAACACAAGATTTGGTCATGTGCACCTTTTTGGACTTATGGCCAAATATTTAATTGGGCTAATTGGCATGCCTAACCTAGTCCAAACACAAGATTTGGTCATGTGTACATATTTAATTGGGCCAATTGACATGCCTAACCTAGTTCAAACACAAGATTTGGTCATATGCGTATTTAATTGGGCCAATTGGCATGCCTAACCTAGCCCAAACACAAGATTTGGCCATATGCTCCTTTTTGGAACTATGGGTTAATTGAGCCAATTGACATGCCTAACCTAGTTCAAACACAATATTTGGTCATGTGCACCTATTAATTGGACTAATTGACATGCCTAACCTAGTTCAAACACAATATTTGGTCACGTGCACCTTCTTGGACTTATGGTCAAATCCAAGCCAATTGAGTTTGGTATGGTCAAATGAGCCTTACCATAACACATCCTAGACTCTAGGGTTGAGTTTAAAGCCAGCCATCCACCCATGGTTAAACTTGATATTTATCCCATGGATAAATTTTTAGAAAAATTCTTAAAGGGATAATAAGGAGGTTAAATCAATGTACTNTGTTTAAGAAAAATTCTTAAAGGGATAATAAGGAGGTTAAATCAATGTACTTGCCATACCACATGTCCATAAAAAATTCTTAAAGGGATAATAAAGAGGTTAAATCAAGGTACTTGCCATAACACATGTCCATCTAGGGAAAAATTGCTTAAAAGAGATAATAAGAAGGTTAAATCAATGTACTTGCCATACCACATGTCCAAACCCTATGGGTCATTTTTACAATGATCCAACCCTTGGTTAGCCACCTTAACCCAAGCTAAGACTCAAAAATCATGAGCCCTCACATGACTAAAACCCAAACTCATGCCAAGAGGCCACCTCAGCCCAAATTGAGCTAAGAGCTCCTCTGCTTGACACCTANACCATCTACCCATGGTTAAGCTTGATATTTATCTCATGGGTAAATTTTTGAAAAAAATTCTTAAAGGGATAATAAGGAGGTTAAATCAATGTACTTGCCATACCACNCTTAGACTCTAGGGTTGAGTTTAAAGATAGCCACAAACCCATGGTTAAGCTTGATATTTATCTCATGGGTAAATTTTTTTAAAAAATTCTTAAAGGGATAATAAAGAGGTTAAATCAAGGTACTTGCCATAACACATGTCCATCTGTGGTGCCATTTTTACCGAGCATCATAAGCTTTAACCATGATCCAACCCTTGATTAGCCACCTTAACCCAAGCTAAAACCCNGTTATGGTGCCATTTTTGCTGATCATTATAAGCATTAACCCTGATCCTACCCTTGGTTAGCCATTTTAACCCAAGCTAAAGCCCAAAACCGTGAGCCCCNCCCCCACGTGGCTAAAACCCAAACTCATGCCAAGAGGCAACCTCAGCCCAAATTGAGCTAAGAGCTCCTCTACTTGACACCTAAGCAGTGGGGCTAACCCCTCAATTGGCCACCCAAGCATCCCCATAGCCAGTTTCTATAAAAATCCACCCCACAGCCATGAATAGTGGTGTGGTAAAAAATTTTCACTAAGGCCTATCAAACTCCTCAGAGAGCTTCCCTAAGAGACCCTTAGTACATTGCAATCCATTTCCCCCTCTCAAATCCACCATGGCAATCCAATTTTGAGCTGGAATTCTTGTCCGAAACCAGTATAAATTCCAATCCCAACCTAAACAACACCAAACTCCTAATAGATTGGCCCTACACCTTCACAACAGTGAAAGAAGTCAAACCCCCATCAATTCCCCCTCGCGAAAGAAGCCAAACCCCCATCAATTCCCCCTCTGAAATAGCCTCTACCATAGCTCTCAACCAGTGGTCGAAATCACACATAGGCTCTACCATAGCTCTAGACCAACACCCAAAATCGGCCTTGATCAAAATCATACATAGGCTTTACCCAGAGCCAGAGGCTTCAACCCTAAGCTCTTTGGGACTTAACGAAGGTGTGAAGAATCTCTGATTGAGGCTAAACCTCTCGGAGCAAAGGTATAACTCATTTACTTTCCCGAGCCTTCGCGAGCTCTACATTCATAATGACTTAATTTCATAGTATGTTTACCATATGGATGTGTTCGTCTCTTTAAGACGAGTAATTTAAAAAANTAGTGAAAGAAGCCAAATCCTCATCAATTCCCCCTTTGAAATAACCTCTACCATAGCTCTCAACCAACAACCAAAATCGGCTTTGGTCAAAATCATACATAGGCTTTACACCAGAGCCAGAGGCTTCATCCCTAAGCTCTTTGGGA
>JXCR01148886.1:192519-229132 GCA_002079205.1 Phalaenopsis hybrid cultivar
AGATATAATACAAGACCAAATGGTAAATAATTTTTAGATTATCAACAACCTCAAACTTTCTCTATATATTATTTGTAACTTAATTATAATTGTCAGATAATTTCTCTAGTTTAAATTAATTTAAAATAATAAAATATTTGATTTTTTTTTTAAAGAAAAAGAAAGTTCAAAAAGAAATCACTTTCACACATAAAAAATAAAATTCTTCTAATATATATATGATAATAAAAAGTAAAGAATAAAATTAATAATTAACGATAAAACATCACACTTAAATTTGAAAACTATTTTCTCAAAACTATGCAAAAAAACATCACTGCCGCACCGACTGCAGCTATGAAAGGCGCAGCAACAACAACACGATGAAACAAATTCCTTCTTTTTCTTCCATGCTCGTTTGATTGCTCCAACGATCCAATGCTTTCTTTCAACTCCGCCAACTCCTCTTCATCTTTTTCTTTGGCTAGAGCAAGTAGCTCTATTTTCTCAGTTCCGACCTCCGTAGCGATCGCATCAATATTCTTTCTCAAATTTTTCTCTCTATCTGAAGCTGCGACCATCTCCGCCGTTGCGCGAGAGGCAGTTTCACGAATGCTAGAGGAGACAACAAGCGCAAAAACATCACGTTGAATGTCGTGAAAAATATCTTTTTCATCAACTTGTGAAGTGAGCTGGATGTGGAGACGCTCCACCTCTTTCCGGCACTCCGCCGCCTCCTTCACGAGACAAGCATTCACAGTTTTAAGATTCTCTATCAGACGACAATTACTTGATTTTCCCAAAGCTTCAGAGATTGGCTTCTTCTTGACAACCATTTTATCTTTCTTGCCCATTGGGGAGAGCAGTGGATGGGAATTGAAAAACTAGTTCTTTTTCTTGTTTTCTGAAGTGAGCTATGAGGGTCTAAGGTTAGGAGTACTCTGAAAATGGCGTTTATTTATAGATGAATATGGGAAATTTTGAATTTGGGTTTTCAGTATTTAAATACTGTGCGATGGATTAGGGATTGAGGGAAATAAATAAAGAAAATTCAATTCTTTGAAACCTCCGCCTCCGCTATCTCTCCGCTGCCATCCTTTTCGGCCTCCGCATAGCTATTCTTCCGGCTTTCTGTTATATTTATTTTTCAAATTTTTCTACACTAAAAAGACAAGCCAAGGGCCCAAGCCCAGCCCCGACTCTCTCGTTTTTAAAAATATTAATATAAAAATACTAAAAATATATTAAAATTTGAAGAATTTGCATTTTAGGAAATAAAGATATGTAGTAAGGGTGTGATGTCATTGATGATAGCTTGCTGAGTTCATAAATAGCCNTTGTTTAAAAATATGAGATATCTAGTATATATAATACCAAAATTTGATAAGCATAGATTCTAAAATTATAAATTTTGCTTTAATCCAAATTTATGTTAAAATTTAACCTGAATACATTTGATAATTCTAATACTTATATCAATTGAATTTAAATGTGTTAAGAATATTAAACAAACAAAATTTATGTTAAACTTATCTTGAACTAAATTTGATAATTCTAATGCTTATATCAATTAAAATTAAACGTATTGAGAATAATAAACTGTCAAAATTTTGTTTCATCTGCCTTTGTTTATTTAATTATGTGTGAATTTTTTTAATGACCATAATTGTTAAATGTTTTTCTAAACGTGGCTAAATGCTATTATTTTTTGTCATTTTTTTATATACTTATTTATTTTGCTTAATTATATAGCAGATGTATTAAATTCGTCCAATATTTTAGGACGAAAAGTTGCAACTTTTTATTGAAGAATTATCGACAACAACATATTTATTTCTTATGGAATTAAAGAGATTACAACCAAAGAATAGAAGACCCTCTATATATATAAGAGGGCAACAACAAACAAAAAATGAAAGGCTAAACATTGTGAAATGAGACAATGAACTGCACTGATAACCCCAAAAACAAACAATAACAGAGCAACAATAGAGAATAAAATATACACTAAACAGACTTAACAATGCCCACCCTTCAAATTGATGATCTTTGAGATTGTCAATTCAGTGCGAAGCAAAACNGAATGTTTTAGGACGAAAAGTTGCAACTTTTTATTGAAGAATTATCGACAACAACATATTTTATTTCTTATGGAATTAAAGAGATTACAACCAAAGAATAGAAGACCCTCTATATATATAAGAGGGCAACAACAAACAAAAAATGAAAGGCTAAACATTGTGAAATGAGACAATGAACCGCACTGATAACCCCAAAAACAAACAATAACAGAGCAACAATAGAGAATAAAATATACAGTAAACAGACTTAACAATGCCCACCCTTCAAATTGATGATCTTTGAGATTGTCAATTCAGTGCGAAGCAAAACGACTGGAACTGGGAATTCGCAAGAGGCTTGCTAAAGTGAAAAGTATTGTCAGAGTAAAAAGTGGTAGAAGTGTGAAAAATAATTTGAGAATTTTGAAGTAAACGTGGGAGCTAGACAATCTCTGTTGCAATCATGGCTAATGCTTGATATTCAGTTTCGATGGAGAACCAAACAATGGTAACATGCTTTTTAACAAATCATGGAAAGCTTGTTGTTTTGATGATGGTAGTATAGGGAAAGCTTGACTGGGCTAGAAGTAAGGTGAAATTGCAAAAGATATGTAGTAAGGGTGTGATGTCATTGATGATAGCTTGCTGAGTTCATAAATAGCGTTGTTGAGTTTACAAATATAAAATTTATGAAGTTGATCGAGAAAGCCTTGTGATTGTTGCATATAGACAGTCTCATGTAGATTATCATGAAGAAAAGCATTGGAGACATCCAATTAAGGAATTTGACAATTATAAGTGGCTGTTATAGGGAGGAAGAAATGAACCGTATATATTTTAGTTAGCCGGGTTTTTTACTAAGCAACAGTCCCGCCAGGATTCAATTTGATCTTGAATTTCTACATTTAGCCAAAAATATTATGCAGGGATGTGGGAGGTACAATTTCTCTTGTCCCTTGATCTTGTAAAGCTAGGAATTCATATGATATTGCTTCTCTCTAGTGTTCATTTTTAATCATCATAGAATAAGTAGTGGGATCAATATTGATTTGATGGTAAAATTAATTTTTTTTTTTTAAGTTTACCAGTTTTAGTCCAGGTAATCATGGGTTGTGATGGAGGAAGAGTGAAAGGAGAGGGGAGTTGATCACTATCAGGAGAGGAGCATGGTTCGATGAATATATGAGAAATTGAAGTCGAGGCTTGAGAGGCAGAGGATCGAGCTCAAAACAATTATTAATTTGAGCAGATGTTTTTATATGAGAAACAATGGTATATGTAACAAGGAGAAGTGGAGGTAGACGTGTGTGAGGTTAGTGCATTCTCTGGAAGAATTTGTATATTTTTTATTGGGAAACACATCTTCATTAAATATTACTTATCAAGAGATGTAGATCTTAATAGTGTGAATGTCTAAGCAATTATAGCCTTTTGAAAGGAAACATAACCAACAAGCACACATTCTTTAGAAAGAGGTAGTAGTTTATGTTTAAAGTATGGCTTGAGCCACGAAAAGCATTAAAACCTAAATATTTTTAAGTGCTGATAGATCGGTTGTATGTTGAATAATGTCTCATATGAAAGCTTATGTTTGAAACAGATTACTAAGGTTGCAAATTATGAGTGAAGTATCAACCCATAAATGGAGAAGGAGAAAACCATCATGTTGAATAGCACGAGATGCATATGCTTTCTTTCAGCAATGCTAGTTTGTCCAGTGGTGTAAGGACATATATATTAATGTTGAATACAAGAATAAATGAGAAAATTATTAAATTGAGAATTACAATATTCACCTTTAGTATCAGTTCAATGAATTTTTATACAAGAATTGAGTTGATTTTCAACTAAGCATTTAAATTCTTTAAATTTACTGAAGGGCTCGTCTTTAGGTTTAGGAAGAAATAACCATGTAAAATGTGAAAATTTGTCAACAAAAATGACATAATATTTCTAATTTTGACAAGAAAAGGTGGGAGAAGGAACCAAAAAATCCAAATGTGCAATTTTTAAAGGTGCAATAGAACTAGTAATGGATATGAAAAAAGGTAACTTTCATCTTTTAGACAAATTACAAGAAATACAAGGAGTCTTATGACTAAAATGTTGCAAAGTTAAAGTGGATTGAGTGGAAACATGCTCAATTCGATGATGAGGATGCCCAAGTTCTTCATGCCAATAAGTTTGGAATGTGTTGAGCATATATAAGAGTTAGATCTTGAGAGGTGTAAGAGTGTTTTTGAAGGGATTTCATAGGATATATCCCTTGTATGCAAGGTTACTCAAGAAGAACTTTGTTGGTCTGTATATCCTTAATGGAATGACCTTTAGCAATAAAAGCAATACTACAAGAATTTTGAGAAGTTAACTTATGGTACGAAAGTAAATTATAGGCTAAGTATAGTACATGATGAATATTTGAAAGTAGAAGCTTACGCATGGGTGTCAGGAGCAACCCTTGACCAATGTGAGCAATAAGACGGTGCTATCAATTTATGATGGTAATAGAGTTGTTACCTACGTATTCTTGGATGTTATGTAATTGATTGGAAGTTACAATAAGGTATTAGGTAGCATCATTGTCCAAGAGCCACTGACGGGTCAGATTGGACATTGACTCAGAAATGAGAGCCGTTGTGAGCTGCTAATTTTGATCATATATATGCCAAAATTTAAATGCAAAATGCCCAACTTTTTAACATATTTGACAAGTAATAGTATGATTCTTAAGGCTATTATTGAAGTTACGAGGACCAGTGGAAGCCTGTCCGTTAGACTAACTGAAATGATTCTTGTGAGAACCTAAATTTTCAAGATTTTGATTATCAAAATTGGTGGCATGGCCCATACGCTTGCTGTGATTCGAAGCAATCAGTGAAGCGGTGTTAATAGTATGAGAATCTTAGGTCACTTCTTGTGCCAATGTAAGTTCCTCACATCAAAGAAGTGTATATAATTCATCAAGACATATCAGTGCAAATTAGTGTGGATGGATATCTTCAACTCATGATAAGTGGAGGGAAATGAGAGAGCCATTCGAGAAAGCCTGAAATTTTTAACTAGAGAGGAAAATGAGAAATCCATTTGAGAAAGCCACAAATCGCTTAGAAAATGAAATCAATTCTACAAAATTTTCACAAAACCCTACATACCGCAAATAAGAAAGCCATTCCATCAAAATGAGCGCTCTATCTACATACCATGCACAATAACGAGTGATCGGAGAGAAAAGAGAGAGGAGAAAGGCAAGTTTCCACTTGAAAGAGCGGCTTGAAATGTGCGAGAGAGATGTGAGAGAGAGACTAGAGAGATACCTTGGCACTGGAGTAAAACATTGCGAGAGAGATCGAGAGAGCCAACTAGGGTAGAAGAAGCACTAGAGAGGGAGCGTCAAGAGAGGGTAGCAAAGTAAATGCACACAAAGGAAACGTGAGCTATGAGGTCGAACCCGCAACCACGTTTTAATGTAAATTATTTACGAACACCGCCCGCAACGGTCTCCAAACGGGTAGACCCACATTTTCGAAATGCATCAAATTGAAAAAGCTGTCCTAAACGAGCCCTTAAATTCCAATGGAAACTTTCCATTATTTCACAAATTTTATCTCAAGCTTCCCCTAATTTTCTCCGCTTAAGGACAGGAGTGACACCATACATACACTTTTATGAGATTGCTTTGCTCTTTACCTAATTTTTAAATTGATGAAATTATATTATTTTGAATCATAACTTAACAAAACAAATAGAGTGGCACCATACATACACTGCAAACATTTTCTCAAAATTGACTTATTGATTAATTAAATCAATCTAATATATAAATAAATACAACAAGAAAAGGTTTATGCCAAGTATTTAAAATTTTCACCATTCCAGGATTATTTTTTAACTGATGGTTTTTCATTAATTAGATATTAATATGGGGGTGGGGTCAGACAACTAATAGATGGGTTGGAGTTTGGTTCATCCTTCACTACTCCTGTCGTGTTGGCAACGTTGAAAGATTATTCAACAAACTTATCGAAGTAGCTCGATCCTGGCCTCATCAATGGAGAAACACAATAAATATTAGCGAGAGCAGATGTATGAGCTCGCATGAATACCGGCGAGTTGGATAGAGAAGCTCTCCTAAACTATACCTAAGGAAATGTAATGTTTTTTAGATGTGAAGTGGAAAAAACCTCAATTGATTTTTTAAAATATCTACATCACTTCTCTAAGAAGTACTAAAGGAGACGTTACTTGAATAAGATTTGTAATTTTTGCTTATTTTTCTGCTCGGAGCAAAGTTTAACATCTCCTAAATCAAATTACTTTTATTTAATAATTTATTTAGCATCTTATCAACACCTAAACATTCATATTTAACTTTTATTTTTAAGGAAATAAATTTTTATCCAAATATTAAACTCTCAAAATTACATTAAAAACACGATTGTCAACAACATCAAACTCTCTCTATATAGTATTTCTAACTTAATAATAATTATAAGAAAATTTTCCTCAAGGTCAAATTAATTAGAATAATTAAATATTTGACATTTTTTAAGAAGAAAAAGAAACTTTAAAAATTAATCACTTTCTCACATAAAAAATAAAATTCTTCCAATAGATAAATGATAATAAAGAAACACTAAAACATCATAAAGAATAAAATTAATAATTAACGATAAAACATCACACTCGAATGAGAAAATTATTTCTTCAAAACTATGCAAAAGGCTACCACTACCGCACCAGCAGCAGCTATGAAAGGTGCAGCAGCAGCAACACGAAGAAACAAATTCCTTTTTTGACTTCCATGTTCTTTTGGTTGCTCCATCGATCTAATGCTTTCTTTTAACACCACCAACTCTTTCTCTCTCTCATCTTTTTTTTTAGTTAGAGCAAGCAGCTCTATTTTCTCAGCATCGACCTCCGTAGCGACCGCCTCGATCTTCTTTCTCAAATTTTTCTCTCTATCTGAGGTTGCAGTCATTTCCGCTGTTGCACGAGTGATAGTTTCGCGGAGAGTAGATGAGACAACAAGCTCAAAGACATCATTTTGGATGTCGTGAAAAATATTTTTTTCGGCAACCTGTGAAGTGAGCTGGATGTGGAGGCGCACTATCTCTTGCCGGCACTCCGTCACCTCTTTCACGAGACAAGTATTTACAGTTTTCAGATTCTCTATCAGACCACTATTACTTGATTTTCCTGAAGCNCTCCGCTGTTGCACGAGTGACAGTTTCGCGGAGAGTAGATGAGACAACAAGCTCAAAGACATTATTTTGGATGTCGTGAAAAATATCTTTTTCGGCAACCTGTGAAGTGAGCTGGATGTGGAGGCGCACTATCTCTTACCGGCACTCCGTCATCTCTTTCACGAGACAAGTATTTACAGTTTTCAGATTCTCTATCAGACCACTATTACTTGATTTTCCCGAAGCTCCAGAGATTGGCTTCTTCTTGGGAGCGATTTTATCCTTCTTGCCCATTGGGGAGAGTAGTGGATGGAGATTGAAAAGCTAGTTTTTTTCTTCTTTTCTGAAGTGAGCTACGAGGGTTTAGGGTTCGGATCACTCTGAAAATGGCGTTTATTTATAGACGAAGTAAATAAAGAAAAACCAATTCTTTAAGCTCCATCCTTTTCGGCTTTGATCCGCTAATCCTCGGCCTTTCTGTTATATATATATTTAATATTTTTCTGCGCAAAATTTTTTATTAATTTAAGATTATAAGCGTTAAATATGCCGCTAGTGAATTTTACCTAAAAAAATATAAAAAAAACTTAAATGTTTTCATCCAAAATAAAANCTTAAATATGCCGCTAGTGAATTTTACCTAAAAAAATATAAAAAAAACTTAAATGTTTTCATCCAAAATAAAAAAAAGGAAAAAGAAAGAACAGACATTAATGAAAATAAATAGGAGACAATTCTTCTGTATTTACGTACTGCTCACCTCAAATCTCTTTTGATACATAGCTTTTTATCATTTTTAAAAGAAAACTTTTTCCATGCATAAATTTAAAACACTGAAATATTATGTAAATAAATATAATATTTTAGGTGTGGGATATAAAAATTTTCCTTAAAAAAATAAAAAAAATTAAACTTTACTAAATTTTCATCATCTGACACGAATCTCAAATAGTGACAAATCTCGATGTAATATTTTTTCTTTNGATTAAACTTTACTAAATTTTCATCATCTGATACGAATATCAAATAGTGATAAATCTCGATGTAATATTTTTTCTGTCTCTTTGCTTCACACCAAACTGACAATCTAAAAGATCATCAATTTGAAAGGGGCGCATTGTTAAGTCTCTTAAGTGTATCTTTTATTTTTTATTATGATTCTGACTTGGTTTGTTTCTGTGGTTATCGGTCCAGTTCATCGTCTTGTTTTGCAATACTTAACATAATTAAATATTAGAATTATCAAATTTAGTTCAAGATAAGTGTAACATAAATTTGGATTAAAGCAAATTTTATANTTCTCTTTGCTTCACACCAAACTGACAATCTAAAAGATCATCAATTTGAAAGGGACGCACTGTTAAGTCTCTTAAGTGTATCTTTTATTTTTTATTATGGTTCTGATTTGGTTTGTTTCTGTGGTTATCGGTCCAGTTCATCGTCTTGTTTTGCAATGCTTAACATAATTAAATATTAGAATCATAAAATTTAGTTCAAGATAAGTGGAACATAAATTTGGATTAAAGCAAATTTTATAATTTTAAAATCTATGCTTATCAAACTTTGATATTATATATANATTTCTTCAAAACTATGCAAAAAGCCACCACTGCCGCACCGACAACAGCTATGAAGGGCGTAGCAACAGCAACACGACGAAACAAATTTCTTCTTTTTCTTCCATGCTGGTTTGGTTGCTCCATCGATCCAATGCTTTCTTTAAACTCCGCCAACTCCTTCTCCTTCTCTTCTTTTTCTTTGGCTAGAGCAAACAACTCTATTTTCTCAGCTCCGNTTTTCTTCAAAACTATGCAAAAAGCCACCACTGCCGCACCGACAACAGCTATGAAGGGCGTAGCAACAGCAACACGACGAAACAAATTTCTTCTTTTTCTTGCATGCTCGTTTGGTTGCTCCATCGATCCAATGCTTTCTTTCAACTCCGCCAACTCCTTCTCCTTCTCTTCTTTTTCTTTGGCTAGAGCAAACAACTCTATTTTCTCAGCTCCGATCTCCGTAGAGATCGCCTCGATCTTCTTTCTCAAATTTTTCTTTTTATCTAAAGCTGCGACCATCTCCGCCGTTGCACGAGAGACAGTTTCACGAAGGCTAGAGGAGACAACAAGCGCAAAGACATCACGTTGAATGTCGTGAAAAATATCTTTTTCATCAACTTGTGAAGTGAGCTGGATGTGGAGACGCTTCATCTCGTTNTCTCCGTAGAGATCGCCTCGATCTTCTTTCTCAAATTTTTCTCTTTATCTGAAGCTGCGACCATCTCCGCCGTTGCACGAGAGACAGTTTCACGAAGGCTAGAGGAGACAACAAGCGCAAAGACATCACGTTGAATGTCGTGAAAAATATCTTTTTCATCAACTTGTGAAGTGAGCTGGATGTGGAGACGCTTCATCTCGTTCAGGCACTCCGCCGCCTCCTTGGCGGGACAAGCATTGAGCTTCTCTATCAAACGACAATTACTTGATTTTCCCAAAGCTTCTTCTTGACAACGACTTTATCCTTCTTGCCCATTGGGGAGAGTAGTGGATGGGAATTGAAAAACTAGTNGGCGGGACAAGCATTGAGCTTCTCTATCAAACGACAATTACTTGATTTTCCCAAAGCTTCAGAGATTGGCTTCTTCTTGACAACGACTTTATCCTTCTTGCCCATTGGGGAGAGTAGTGGATGGGAATTGAAAAACTAGTTCTTTTTCTTGTTTTCTGAAGTAAGCTATGAGGGTTTAAGGTTAGAAGTACTCTGAAAATGGCATTTGTTTATAGATGAATTTGAGAAATTTTGAATTTGGGTTTTCAGTATTTAAATTGTGCCATGGATTAGGGATTCAGCCAAATAAATAAAGAAAATTCAATTCTTCAAACCTCTGCCTCTGCTATCTTCTCCGCTGCGATCTTTTTCGGCATCCGTCGTCAGCTATTCTTCCGGCTTTCTGTTATATTTCTTTTTCATATTTTTCTACACTAAAAAGCGACGGAACACGCACACACACACAATTAATATATATATATATATATATANTGGAGACGCTCCACCTCTTTCCGGCACTCCGCCGCCTCCTTCACGAGACAAGCATTCACAGTTTTAAGATTCTCTATCAGACGACAATTACTTGATTTTCCCAAAGCTTCAGAGATTGGCTTCTTCTTGACAACCATTTTATCTTTCTTGCCCATTGGGGAGAGCAGTGGATGGGAATTGAAAAACTAGTTCTTTTTCTTGTTTTCTGAAGTGAGCTATGAGGGTCTAAGGTTAGGAGTACTCTGAAAATGGCGTTTATTTATAGATGAATATGGGAAATTTTGAATTTGGGTTTTCAGTATTTAAATACTGTGCGATGGATTAGGGATTGAGGGAAATAAATAAAGAAAATTCAATTCTTTGAAACCTCCGCCTCCGCTATCTCTCCGCTGCCATCCTTTTCGGCCTCCGCATAGCTATTCTTCCGGCTTTCTGTTATATTTATTTTTCAAATTTTTCTACACTAAAAAGACAAGCCAAGGGCCCAAGCCCAGCCCCGACTCTCTCGTTTTTAAAAATATTAATATAAAAATACTAAAAATATATTAAAATTTGAAGAATTTGCATTTTAGGAAATAAAGATATGTAGTAAGGGTGTGATGTCATTGATGATAGCTTGCTGAGTTCATAAATAGCCTTGTTGAGTTTACAAATATAAAATTTATGAAGTTGATCGAGAAAGCCTTGTGATTGTTGCATATAGACAGTCTCATGTAGATTATCATGAAGAAAAGCATTCGAGACATCCAATTGAAGAATTTGACAATTATAAGTGGTTGTTATAGCGAGGAAGAAATGAACCGTATATATTTTAGTTACCCGGGCTTTGTACTAAGCAACAGTCCCGCCAGGATTCAATTTGATCTTGAAATTCTACATTTAGCCAAAAATATTATGCAGGGATGTGGGAGGTACCAATTCTTTTGTCCCTTGATCTTGTAAAGGTAGGAATTCATATGATATTGCTTCTCTCCAGTGTTCATTTTTAATCATCATAGAATAGGTAGTGAGATCAATAGTGATTTGATGTTAAAATTAATTTTTTTTTTTTGGTTTAAGTTTACAAATTTTAGTCCAGGTAATCATGGGATGTGATGGAGGAAGAGTGAAAGGAGAGGGGAATTGATCACTATTAGGAGAGGAGCATGGTTCAATGAATATATGAGAAATTGGAGTCGAGGCTTGAGAGGCAGAGGATCGAGCTCAAAACAATTATTAATTTGAGCAGATGTTTTTATATGAGAAACAATGGTATATGAACAAGGAGAAGTGGAGGTAGATGTGTGCGAGGTTGGTGCATTGTCTGGAAGAATTTGTGTATTTTTTATTGGGAAACACATCTTCATTAAATATTACTTATCAAGAGATGTAGATCTTAATAGTGTGAATGTCTAAGCAATTATAGCCTTTTGAAAGGAAACATAGCCATCAAGCACACTTTCTTTAGAAAGAGGTAGTGGTTTATGTTTAAAGTACGGCTTGAGCCACGGAAAGCATTGAGACCTAAATATTTTTAAGTGCTGATAGATCGATTGTATGTTGAATAATGTCTCATATGAAAATTTATGTTTGAAACAAATTAATAAGGTTGCAAATTATGAGTGAAGTATCAACCCATAAATGGAGAAGGAGAAAAACATCATGTTGAATAGCATGAGATGCTTGTGCTTTCTTTCATCAATGCTATTTTGTTCAGCGGTGTAAGGACATATATATTAATGTTAAATATAAGAATAAATGAGAAAGTTATTAAATTTAGAATTACAATATTCACCTTCAGTTTCAGTTCAAAAGAATTTTTATACAAAAATTGAGTTGATTTTTAGTTAAGCATTTAAATTCTTTAAATTTACTGAAGGGCTCGTCTTTATGTTTAGGAAGAAATAACCATGTAAAATGAGAAAATTTGTCGACAAAACTGACATAATATTTCTAATTTTGACAAGAAGAGGTGGGAAAAGGAACCAAAAAATCCAAATGTACAATTTTTAAAGGTTCAATAGAACTAGTAATGGATATGAAAAAAGGTAACTTTCATCTTTTGAAAAAATTACAAGACATACAAGGAGTTTTATGACTAACATGTTGCAAAGTTAAAGTGGATTAAGTGAAAACATGCTCAATTCGATGATGAGGATGCCCAAGTTTTCCATGCCAATAAGTTTGGAATGTGTTAAACATATATAAGAGTTAGATCTAGAGAGGTGTAAGAGTGTTTTTGAAGGGATTTCATAGGATATATCCCTTGTATGCAAGGTTACTCAAGAAGAACTTTGTTGGTCTATATATCCTTAATGGAATGACCTTTAGCAATAAAAGTAATAGTACAAGAATTTTGAGTAGTTAACTTATGGTACGAAAGTAAATTATAAGCTAAATATAGTACATGATAAATATTTGAAAGTAGAAGCTTACGCATGGGTGTCGGGAGCAACCCTTGACTAATGTGAGCAATAAGAAGGTGCTATCCATTTCTGATGGTAATAGAGTTGTTACCTACGTATTCTTGGATGTTATGTAATTGATTGGAAGTTACAATAAGGTGTTAGTAAGCATCATTCTCAAGAGCCACTGATGGATCAGATTGGACATTGACTCTGAAATGAGAGCCGTTGTGAGCTGCTAATTTTGATCATATATATGCCAAAATTTAAATGCAAAATGCCCAACTTTTTAACATATTTGGCAAGTAATTGTATGATTCTTATGGCTATTATTGAAGTTACGAGGACCAGTGGAAGCCTGTATGTTAGACTAACTGAAATGATTCTTGCGAGAACCAAAATTTTCAAGATTTTGATTATCAAAATTGGTGGCATGGCCCATACGCTTGCTGTGATTCAAAGCAATCAGTGAAGCCGAGTTAGTAGTATGAGAATCTTTGGTCACTTCTTGTGCCAATGTAAGTTCCTGCCATTAAAGAAGTGTATATAATTCATTAAGACATCAGTGCAAATTAGTGTGGATGGACATCTTCAACTGATGATAAGTGGAGGGAAATGAGAGAGCCATTTGAGAAAGCCTGAAATTTCTAACCAGAGAGGAAAATGAGAAATCCATTTGAGAAAGCCACAAATTGCTTAGAAAATGAAATCAATTCTACAAAATTTTCACAAAACCCTACATACCGCAAATAAGAAAGCCATTCCATCAAAATGAGCGCTCTATCAACATACCATGCACAATAACCAGAGATCGGAGAGAAAAGAGAGAGGAGAAAGGCAAGTTTCCACTGGAAAGAGTGGCTTGAAATGTGCAAGAGAGACATGAGAGAGAAACGAGAGAGATACCTTGGCACCAGAGTAAAACATTGCGAGAGAGATCCAGAGAGCCAGCTAGGGTAGAAGAAGCACGAGAGAGGGAGTGTCAAGAGAGGCAGCAGAGTAAATGCACCAAAGATAAATGATAATAAAGAAATACTAAAATATAATAAATAATAAGATTAGTAATTAATGATAAAACATGACACTCGAATGAGAAAATTATTTCTTTAAAACTATGCAAAAAGTCACCACTGCTGCACCTACAACAGCTATGAAAGGCGCAGCAGCAGCAACACGACGAAACAAATTTCTTCTTTGACTTCCATGCTTGTTCGGTTGCTCCATCGATCTAATGCTTTCTTTTAACTCCAATAACTCTTTCTCTCTCTCTCATCTTTTTCTTTCGCTAGAGTAAGCAGCTCTATTTTCCCAGTATCAACCTCAGTAGAGACCGCCTCAATCTTCTTTCTTAAAATTTTCTCTCTATCTGAAGCAGCGATCATCTCCGCCGTTGCACGAGAAGCAGTTTCGTGGATGCTAGAGGAGAAAACAAGCGCAAAGACATCACGTTGGATGTCGTGAAAAATATCTTTTTCGGCAACCTGTGAAGTGAGCTGGATGTGGAGGCGCTTCACCTCTTGCCGGCACTGCATCGCCTCCTTCACGAGACAAGAATTCACAGTTTTCAGATTCTCTATCAGACTACTATTACTTGATTTTCCCGAAGCTTCACAGAATGGCTTCTTCTTGGGAGCGATTTTATCCTTCTTGCCCATTAGGGAGAGTAGTGGATGGGGATTGAAAAGCTAGTTTTTTTTCTTCTTTTCTAAAGTGAGCTACGTGGGTTTAGGGTTAAGAACACTCTGAGAATGGCGTTTATTTATAGATAAATTTGGGAAATTTTGAATTAGGTTTTCAGTGTTTAAAATGTNTCAACACCTAAACTTTCATATTTAACTTTTATTTTTAAGGAAATAAATTTTTATCCAAATATTAAACTGTCAAAATTACATTAAAAACACAATTGTCAACAACATCAAACTCTCTCTATATATTATTTCTAACTTAATAATAATTATAAGAAAATTAAATATNCTTAAAATTACATTAAAAACACGAATTGTCAACAACATCAAACTCTCTCTATATATTATTTCTATCTTAATAATAATTATAAGAAAAATTTCCTCAAGGTCAAATTAATTAGAATAATTAAATATTTGACATTTTTTAAGAAGAAAAAGAAACTTTAAAAATAAATCACTTTCTCACATAAAAAAGAAAATTCTTCCAATAGATAAATGATAATAAAGAAACACTAAAAGATCATAAAGAATATAATTAATAATTAAACATAAAACATTATACTCGAATGAGAAAACTATTTCTTCAAAACTATGCAAAAGGCCACCACTGTCGCACCAACAGCAGCTATGAAAGGCGCAGCAACAACAAAACGACTAAACAAATTCCTTCTTTGTCTTCCATGCCCGTTTGATTGTTCTATCGATCTAATGCTTTCTTTTAACTCCTCCAGCTCTTTCTCTCTCTCAACTTCTTCTTTAGTTAGAGCAAGCAGCTCTATTTTCTCAGCATCGACCTCTGTAGCGACCGCCTCGATCTTCTTTCTCAAATTTTTCTCTCTATCTGAAGTTGCGGTCATCTCCGCCGTTGCATGAGAGGCAGTTTCGCGGAGACTAGATGAGACAACAAGCTCAAAGACATCATTTTGGATGTCGTGAAAAATATCTTTTTCGGCAACCTGTGAAGTCAACTGGATGTGGAGACGCTCTATCTCTCGCTGGCACTCCGCCACCTCCTTCACGAGACAAGCATTTACAGTTTTGAGATTCTCTATTAGATCACTATTACTTGATTTTCCCGAAGCTTCAGAGATTGGCTTCTTCTTGGCAGCAATTTTATTCTTCTTGCCCATTGGGGAGAGTAGTGGATGGGGATTGAAAAGCTAGTTTTGTTTCTTCTTTTCTGAAGTGAGCTAGGAGGGTTTAGGAGTAGGATCACTCTGAGAATGGCGTTTATTTATAGATAAATTTGGGAAATTTTGAATTAGGTTTTCAGTGTTTAAAATGTGGGAATGTGCCGGAGAAATGGGAGGGGCGAACGATTAGGAAGGAAGGTTAGCCTTTTCAGTGAAATAAATAAAGAAAAATCAATTCTTTAAGCTCCATCCTTTTCGGCTTCTGTTACTTGATCCGCTANCCGATTAGGAAGGAAGGTTAGCCTTCTCAGTGAAATAAATAAAGAAAAATCAATTCTTTAAGCTCCATCCTTTTCGGCTTCTGTTACTTGATCCGCTAATCCTCGGCCTTTCTGTTATATATATATTTAATATTTTTCTATGATAAAATTTTTTATTAATATAAGATTATAAGCGTTAAATATGCCGCTATGGTATATTTACGTAGTGAATTTGTTAAATAAACTATTCTATGAAATTGGATAAATATAACTAATTCAAGGTTAATGTTGTATACACTGTCTACATAATTATTAAAGGCTTTTTTATGATAACTATTATACTTTTTGATGATAACTATTATATTACAAAATTTTATTAAGAGAAATTTTAAAATAATTTGCATAACTCTCGGCGTTCTTGCCCTTATACGACCAAAAGAAGAAATAGTAAAAAAATAAGAAATTATAGGCCATATTGTATGGAGCCTCTTCAGGTTTGTCATTGATGAGATATGTTCATGGGAGTTAGGCGACTCGTAGATGGGCATGGATAGTGATAGGTTAGAGTTTGCTCGTCCTGCACGATTTCTCTTGTCGTGCAAGCAACCTTAAAAAAATATTGCTCAACGAACTTGTTGGTGTAGCTTGATAAATACTCGTGAGCTCAACGAAGAAACTCGATAAGTATTGGCAAGCTTAGGAGGGAAAGCTCACATGAAACCGACGAGCTCGATAGAGGAGTTTGCCAAGGACTTCTGAGAGGCAAGTCCTATAGTCGTAACTTCGATGGATGTATTTAATGAATATAATATGCATGCAACCATACTTTAAGTGTGTAACAATTAGGCTCGATTCCTTGGACTCAAAAGACCCATTTAATATTTGGGCTTCCCTCATAGCTTAAAAGATCAACTTTTTGCTTATATATCTTCATCAATTATCTTAGTCAATCATTCTTGATGATTACATTGAGCAAAGTTTAATATCTCCTGTATTAAATTACTTTTACTTAATAATTTCTTAAAACCCTTGATATATTCTTAATCTGATCAGTATATTTGATTTACACCTTCACTTTTATTTTTAAAATAGTTATAAATTGTGATTATGGATATTAATTGATCAATGATTAATTAATATTAATCCCTTTAAAAAGCAAGAGACAATTAATTAAAATGATATTCATCAAACATTATTGTATAGAGATAAGAGTGAGATAAATTGGATAAAAAAAATTATCATAATACAATGTTTTTATGACATTGATCAGCTGTCTTTAAAATAATATAAATAGGAAAAGTAATATATTTTGTTTGAAAATAGAATTAAGAAATTAAAACTTAGATGAAAATATTTTAAATGCGCCTTTGGCTTTCTTGAAACTGCTACCATTTGAATTTATAGTAAAATATTTATATGACTTCTAATACTTTTCATGATTTTTATGGTACTTATAACTTGATTTATAGAATTATATTAATAAGGTTTTAATTTCTTGATCATATTTAATAGTCTTATTTGATTTTAACAACTAAGAAAAATAAGAGAATTAGCAAATCAGTGGCGTAAGTATTTTGCGGATGTCCAATTTGTATAACAAACAATTTTGATGTATTTGCATATCTGACACCTAAACTTTCATATTTAACTTTTATTTTTAAGGACATAACTTTCTATCCAAATATTAAACTCTCAAAAATTACAATAAAAATACGGTTTTTAAGATCAACATGACACTACTTATCTTTTACATGGCAACTTAGGTATTTATAAGTGTTTTACCATCCTTGTAATTAGATCAACATGACACTAATGCTATCTTAAATTGATTTAAGATATTAGAACTCCAACAAAATTAGTTGGTCTAATACATTAGGATATATCTCCACCAACACAACTCAAAAAAATTTAAAAAGTGATGCGTATATAGATCAACATAATGAAATTATTACCCCCCAAGATGCGTACATATTATTAAATTTTGAACATAGATACAATGCAAGAGCAAATGGTAGATAATTTTTAGATTATCAGCAACCTCAAACTCCCTCTATATATAATTTCTAACTTCATTGTGATTGTCGGATAGTTTTCCTCAAGTTTAAAATAATTAAGAAAATAAAATATTTGTTTTTCTTTAAAAAGAAACTTTAAAAATAAATCACTTTACCACATAATAAAATAAAATTCTTCCAATTGATAAATGTAATAAAAGAATACTGAAAGATAATAAAAAATAAAATTAGTAATTAGCGGCAAAACATCACACTCGAATGAGAAAACTATTTCTTCAAAACTATATAAAAAGTCACCGCTACCGCACCAGCAGCAGCTATGAAAGGAGCAACAACAGCAACACGGTGAAACAAATTCCTTCTTCGTCTTCCATGCCCGTTTGGTTGCTCCATTGATCCAATGCTTTCTCTTAACTCCACCAACTCTTTCTCTCTCTCATCTTTTTCATTGGTTAGAGCAAGCAGCTCTATTTTCTCAGCATCCACCTCCGTAGCGACCGCCTCGATCTTCTTAGTTAAATTTTTCTCTCTATCTGAAGCTGCAGCCATCTCCACAGTTGCATGAGAGGCAGTTTCGCGGAGACTAGATGAAACAACAAGCGCAAAGACATCATTTTGGATGTCGTGAAAAATATCATTTTCGGCAACCTGTGAAGTGAGCTGGATGTGGAGGCGTTCTATCTCATGCCGGCACTCCACCGTCTCCTTCACGAGATAAGCATTCACGGTTTTGAGATTCTCTATCAGCCGACTATTACTTAATTTTCCCGAAGCTTCAGAGTTTGGCTTCTTCTTGATGATGATTTTATCTTTCTTGCCCATTGGGGAGAGTAGTGGATGGGGATTGGAAAGCTAGTTTTTTTTTTCTTCTTTTTTGAAGTGAGATATGAGGTTTTAGGGTTAGGAGTACGCTGAGAATGGTCTTTATTTATAGATGAGTTTTGGCGAATTTTGAAATAGGGTTTTCAGTGTTTAAAATGTGGCACTGTGCCGGAGAGATGGGAGGGGCGAAGGATTAGGAAGGAAGGTTAAGCCTTTCAGCGAAATAAATAAAGAAAATTCATTTCTTTCAAAGATCCGCCTCCATTTTCTTCGCCTCTGCCATCCTTTTCGGCGTTTGTTAATATATATTTTAGTATTTATACAAATTATTTGATTAATAAAAGATTATAAGTGTCAAAATTGTATTAGTGAGAACAAAAAGAAGAGACATTTATATGGGTAGCAGACAATTCTTCTCTATTTACGTACCACACACCTAAAATCTTTTAGTTAGATACATAACATTTTATCACTTTTAAAAGTAAATTTTAATTTTGCAATCATAAATTTAAAACTCAAAAATATTATCTAAATAAATATAATATTTTAGGTGTGAGATATATAAAATTCCTTNGAAATAATTCTATCTTAAATTGATTTAAGATATTAGAACTCCAAAGAAATTATTAGGATATATCTCCACCAACACAACTCAAAAAAATTTGAGAAGTGATACGTATATAGATCAAAATAATGAAATTATTACCCCCAAGATGCATTCATATTATTAAATTTTGAACATAGATACAATGCAAGAGTAAATGGTAAATAATTTTTAGATTATCAGCAACCTCAAACTCCCTCTATATACAATTTCTAACTTCATTGTAATTGTCGGATAGTTTTCCTCAAGTTTTAAATAATTAAGAATATAAAATATTTGATTTTTTTTTAAAAGAAACTTTAAAAATAAATCACTTTCCCACATAAAAAAATAAAATTCTTCCAATTGATAAATGATAATAAAGAAATACTAAAAGATAATAAAGAACAAAATTAGTAATTAACGGCAAAACATCACACTCGAATGAAAAAACTATTTCTTCAAAACTACGCAAAAAGCCACTACTGCCGCACCAGCAGCAGCTATGAAAGGTGCAACAACTGCAATACGGCGAAACAAACTCTTTCTTCGTCTTCCATGCCCGTTTGCTTGCTCCATCGTTCCAATGCTTTCTTTTAACTCTGTCAACTCTTTCTCTTTCTCATCTTTTTCTTTGGTTAGAGCAAGCAGCTCTACTTTCTTCTCAGCATTGACCTCTCTAGTGACCTCCTCGATCTTATTTCTCAAATTTTTCTCTCTGTCTGATGCAGCGGTCATCTCTGCCGTTGCACGAGAGACAGTTTCGCAGAGGCTAGAGGAGACAACAAGCGCAAAAACATCACGTTGGATGTCGTGAAAAATATCTTTTTCGGTAACCTGTGAAGTGAGCTGGATGTGGAGGCGCTTTACCTCTTGTCGGCACTCCAACGCCTCCTTCGCGAGACAAGCATTCACGGTTTTGAGATTCTCTATAAGCCGACTATTACTTGATTTTCCTGAAGCTTCAGAGTTTGGCTTCTTCTTGGTGATGATTTTCTCCTTCTTGCCCATTGGGGAGAGTGGTGGATGGGGATTGGAAAGCTAGTGTAGTTTTTCTTCTTTTTTGAAGTAAGATATGAGTTTTTAGGGTTAGGAGTACACGGAGAATGGTTTTTATTTATAGATGAATTTCAGTGTTTAAAATGTGGCACTGTGCCGGAGAGATGGGACGAGCGAAGGATTAGGAAGGAAGGTTAACCCTTTCAGCGAAATAAATAATAAAAACTCATTTCTTTCAAAGATTCGCCTCCATTTTCTTGGCCTCTGCCATCCTTTTCGGCGTCTGTTACTTCGTTGGCCATTCCTCCGCCTTCTTTATATATAGTTTAGTATTTATACAAATTATTTGATTAATAAAAGTTTATAAGCGTCAAAATTGTATTAGTGAGAACAAAAAGAAGAGACATTTATATGGGTAGCTCACAATTCTTCTCTATTTACGTTCCGCACGCCTAAAATCTTTATTTAGATACATAACATTTTATCACTTTTAAAAGTATATTTTAATTTTGCATGCATAAATTTAAAACTCAAAAATATTATCTAAATAAATATAATATTTTAGGTGTGAGATATATAAAATTCCTTAAATAAAATTAAGAAATTAATGTTACTGTTTGATACAACTTTAAACAAATTTTCATCCTCCGACATAAATATCGAAGTATGTCAAATCTCCGTGTGATATTTTGATCAGAGAACATTTAAATTTTAATTAAGAGTCATCTAGAGCTCCAATTTTAGCAAACTTATAGTAAAACTGACTAACTTGATGAGACATGTCCAATGATACCAAAATTGATCTAATTCAAGTCAAATTAAGCTCAAATCAAGCCATTAAACCGTTTCTGAAAGTTTTCTGGGCATATTTGGGAGGTCAAATGAATGTCAAATATGAAAAGATTATAGTCGAATCAAGCGTTTCAACAAGAAGAATCCAACGAGCCCATGATCACTCAATTTTGATATAATTAATATACTCATATGTCCATCAAACACCATCAGACCAAATGAAACTCTTCGGTCTGATCGATTAAAGTGGTTTATATTTCCGCATTAATTGCACCAAAACTTTATAAATAAATTCTCATCCCTCCATGATGAGGAGGAGAACTTGAGGCTAGCATCACTTCTGTTTTGAGAACTTGAGGCTAGCTTGAAGTTTTGAGAAATAGCTGAGGTCCAGCATCACTTCTGTCGCCGCCGACTACCGCCAAACACTATCAACCACCACTTGTTCGCTACCACCGATTGCTATTAGTCGTGTTCATTCCTTACAACAAGTTTATCCGGACATCGACATTGTAATTTGGGAGACTTCTCCTCGGGTATTGATCGCCCAACACAGGCACAACCTAGTGTTTAAGGATTAAATATTTAAAATCTTAAATACTTATTTTAACTTTTAAGCTCAAACTTTAAGAGATGAAGTTCAACACACTAGGGCGGTTTTCACGCAAGTGTATGTATAATTCAAGGAGTATCAGATCATTAATTTTGTATTATCGATCCCACAGAGAACTGTGGAAGACAATCACATTAGGTGATGTTCGAGTCAACTATTGTAAGGTCCTTGTTTGGAGTGTCGATAAAGGTGATTTTGCTATCACTACTTCTAAGTTACAAATGTAATCCTATGTTAAAACTTATCAAGAGCAGTAAAAAAGGTGAAATCCAAAATTGATAAAAAGTACTTTTCTCTTGCGAATAATTAAGTTGGTTGTAGGTTTGAAGTTTAAGAATGTATATTAAGTTGTGACAAAAAGAGTATATGTCTACCTACCCACTCGCGAGTAATAGATACGATTAATTCACAAATTAGTTATTTGCTTTTGGCATTGGTGCTAGTTGGTGCCACATATAGGCTTCCCTTAACTGTATGCCCCGCCTGTCACCCATAAAGCTCTAATGTGAACTTTCTAGAATATTTATCTCCTTAACTTTGCACAACCACCTAACTACTGTATTTCATAGTTAATTGGATAATGTGAACATTCTCATGTTGAGTCACCACCACTCATGGTCAAGTCAAATGGGTCACAACAAGTTTTAATAAATCATATGGCCGGTAAGATACGTAAATTTAAGTCTAGGAGAATATTCATCATATATAAAATCAATATTTATTCTTAAACTTCTATATCCTATACTTATTACTAAAGCATCACAAAAGAAAAGCACAGTTTTCAAGTCACAATGCATGATAAATTCAATTCAAAACTTCATGAAACAAAGCAAATAAACTAAATATGTGTTTTAAAGGATCACAAAACAATCAAACAATCTCTACTTAGCAAAACAAGTTCACTAAATATGTTTAATGGATTACAATGCAAGCAAAACATACAATATCTAGATTAATCTCTCTAAGATCCATCCACTGAAGTTCTCTACTGCTCCTTGCAATTCTTGATACAATCCCATACAAATGCTCTCAAAATCCCTTACAAATCCCTCTAAATTGGTGAAATCCTGTTCTCGATATGGATTTCTTGAAGTCCTTGGGGAGTTCAAGACCTTGGAACTTTGTTCCCAAGTCCTCAAATGGCAGAAAATCGCTCTTTCGATCGTCCCGAACCACTAAAGAACTCTCAGAAAACTTCTCCAGACAGATCCGGCGCCTAGGTGCTGCCCTCTGTCTCCCTTCAATATTGCTTCAATGACCTCGCTTTGTTCCCATTTCACTCCAACTCACTCCAATTGCTCTTTCTGTTATTTCATCAACAAAAAATATAAAAATATATTTTTTTAAAGTGTAATTTTATTCATAAATAAATGTACAAAGTATATGAAATTAAGCATGCTAAAAGACATATCAGGTATATGCACATGATACAGTTGTCCACCAAAAACCTATGGCGTGAAGGGCTTATTAATTAAGACGGGTTGTATAGTCGTGCATACAACCCATTTAAAAGGAAGACCATGAAGAAAATAAAGTGAGGGTTTTGAAAAATTGAGAATGTTAGTCTTAATCTTTTATTATTAAGATTTTATAAAAAGTTTATTAAATTATTTTTCGTAGTTAATCCCAGACAGAACACAAAATAAAACATGAAAAAAAAAATATCAAACAACCAATCATGGCATAGAAAAGCAACGGCATGCATAAAATAATTATAGATGAAGGCTTGAGGGTAAGGCTTTTATATTAATAGTTAAATATAAAAGAAAATTAAATTGTTGCAGAGTTCCGCCATCTTCGTCCCCGCCAAAATATTTCGGATAAGCTTCTCAAAGAAGTTTTGATCCTTTCTTGGGGTTCGTAAGTTGAGTTCTTACTTTTATATTAATATAATCATAATTTCTTAAAATAAAGTTTTTTTTTTTTTTTAAACAATATCTATCAGCTGTGATTAAAAGCCACAATTTAATTTAGCAGTGTTCTTTTTATTTTATAATTACTTTCTTTGTTGAATTATGAATATGTTAATATTACCATTCTCGAATTTTCTTTTAAGTCTCAGAAAAAAATCCAAAGAATAATGAATCAAAGTCGCAATCCCATTTTAAATAAATAGTGATTGATTAAATAAAATTATATTAGAAATCACATGTTTTTTTTTTTTTATCATATTTGGATTGAAACAAAATTGATGAAAACATCTAAATTTATTTTTTTACCAATCTATTATTCATAGAATAAATAAAATCAAACTAATGAAAAATTCTTGATTATAGATTAGATTTTCCTTGGAAAAAATCTAAAACTTTTAAATTTTTTATTATGCTAACAATAATTGATAGTTTAGATTAAGTACCAAAAAGTAGAAAAAATTTTTTGCTAAAATATTTTGACCCAAAATGTATCAAAAGGAATTTCAAATTTATTTATATAACTATCAGCATTCATGCCCTTGTAGTGCTAAAAGCAAAAATAATAAAAAATATAAAAAATTAAAGGTCTTATCGTATGAAGCCTCTTAAGGTTTGTCATTGATGAGATATCTTCACGGGAGTTAGGAGACTCGTAAATGGGCATGGATAGTGAAAGTTTGGAGTTTGCTCGTCCTGCACGTTTTCTCCTCTCATGCATACAACCTTGAAAAAGATTTATATTACTCCCAATATTTTTCATGATTTTTATCGTACTTATAACTTGATCTATAGAATTATATTAATAAGGTTTTAATTTCTTGAATTATATTATGATATATCTCCATCAACATAACTCAAAAAAAATCATAAAAGTGATGGGCATACATATCAAGATAATGAAATTATAACCGTGAAGATACATACATATTATTAAATTTTGAAAATAGATATAATGCAAGAGCAAATGTTAAATAATTTTAATATTACCAACAACCTCAAACTCCCCCTATATATTATTTCTAGCTTAATTATAATTGTCAGATAATTTTCCACAAGCTTAAATTAATTATGAAAATAAAATATTAGATTTTTTTAAAAGGAAAATAAATCACTTTCCCATGCAAACCATAAATTTCTTCCAATTGATAAATGATAATAAAGAAATACTAAAACATAACAAAGAATAAATTTAGTAATTAACGACAAAATATCACACTAGAACGAGTAAACTATTTCTTCAAAACTATGCAAAAAACTACCACTGCCGCACCAGCAGCAGCTATGAAAGGCGCGGCAACAACAATACCGTGAAACAAACTCTTTCTTCGTCTTCCATGCCCACTTCCTTGCTCCATCGTTTCAACGCTTTCTTTTAACTCCGTCAACTGTTTCTCCTTCTCATCTTTTTCTTTGGTTAGAGCAAGCAGCTCTATTTTCTTCTCAGCACTGACCTCTNTTTTGTCACAACAAAAAATAATGCTATCTTAAATTGATTTAAGAAATTCAAATTCCAACAAAATTAGTTGGTCAGATATATTATGATATATCTCCATCAACATAACTCAAAAAAATCATAAATGTGATGGGTATATATATCAAGATAATGAAATTATAACCGTGAAGATACATTCGTATTATTAAATTTTGAAAATAGATATAATGCAAGAGCAAATGTTAAATAATTTTAATATTATCAGCAACCTCAAACTCCCTCTATATACTATTTCTAACTTAATTATAATTGTCTGATAATTTTCCGCAAGCTTAAATTAATTATGAAAATAAAATATTAGATTTTTTAAAAGAAAAAGAAATTTTAAAAATAAATCACTTTCCCACGCAAACGATAAAATTCTTCCAATTGATAAATGATAAGAAAAAAATACTAAAAAATAACAAAGGATAGAATTAATAATTAACGACAAAATATGACACTCGAATGAGTAAATTATTTCTTCAAAATTATGCAAAAAGCGACCACTGTCGCACCAGCAGCAGCTATGAAAGACGCAGCAACAGCAATATGGCGAAACAAACTCTTTCTTCGTCTTCCATGCCCACTTGCTTGCTCGATCGTTCCAATGCTTTCTTTTAACTCCATCAACTCTTTCTCCTTCTCATCTTTTTCTTTGGATATAGCAAGCAGCTCTATTTTCTTCTCAGCATTGACCTCTCTAGTGACCGCCTCGATCTTTTTTCTCAATTTTTTCTCTCTGTCTGAAGCAGCGGCCATCTCCGTCGTTGCAAGAGAGGCAGTTTCGCGGAGGCTAGAGGAGACAACAAGCGCAAAGACATCACGTTGGATGTCGTGAAAAATATNGATTATAAGCGTCGATTTTACCTAAAAAAATATAAAAAACACTTAAACGTTTTCATCCAATAAATAAATAGGAGACAATTCTTCTGTATTTACGTACCGCTCACCTAAAATCTCTTTTGATACGTAGCTTGAAAATATTTTCCATGCATAAATTTAAAACACTGAAATATTATGTAAATAAATATAATATTTTAGGTGTGAGATATAAAAATTTTCCTTAAAAAAATAAAAAAATTAATGTTAGTGTTTGATACGACTTTACTAAATTTTCATCATCTGACACAAATTCAAATAGTAACAAATCTCGATTTAATATTTTTTCTGTCTCTTTGCTTCACACCAAACTGACAATCTAAAAGATCATCAATTTGAAGGGGGGGCATTGTTAAGTCTCTTAAGTGTCTCTTTTATTTTCTATTATGGTTCTTGCTTGGTTTGTTTCTGTGGTTATCAGTCCAGTTCATCATCTCGTTTAGCTATGCTTAACATAATTAAATATTAGAATTATCAAATTTAGTTCAACATAAGTGTAACATAAATTTGGATTAAAGGAAATTTTATAATTTTAAAATCTATGCATNGAATAGTACATTACAGGTGAAAGAGTGTCAAGTCGAGTTTGACCCACCCTCGGCGAGTTGGAGCTTGATTAATTTCATCCGGCTCGAGCTTAAGTATATGAGATTGAATCGAGGACTTGTTTAATATAAAAGAGAGAGAATAATATTAATTTAAATTAATTTTATAATAATATGATAAATAGAATGAGCAATTAATAGATAAATAATANTGATTACAAGTGAAAGTGAGTCAAGTCGAGTTTGAGCCAACCACGGCGAGTTGGAGCTTGATTAATTTCATCGAGCTCGAGTTTAAGTCTATGAGATCGAATCGCCGACTTGTTTAATATAAAAAAGAAAGAATAATATTAATTTAAATTAATTTTATAATAATATGATAAATAGAATGAGCAATTAATAGATAAATAATAAAAAATCTACTAATATAAAATAAAAAAATATTTTTTAAATATTTTTATAACCTTAAAGATAAATTCTTCAAAATTTAATATATTTTTAGTATATTTTATATTAACATTTTTTTAAAGGAGGAGACTAAGAAGCTAACGAGTCTGAATTGGGCATGGCCGGCTTGGCTTCACAAATCGAGCTGAGCTTGAGTCGACTTACGAGACGATTGGATTCACTTAACATCCCTAGCATATATTAATCAAACAGTTTGTGTAGAAAAATGAGAAAAAAAAAAACGGAAAGTTGGAGGAATAGCTGAGGAGGCCAAGATAGAGGGGCGGAGCTTTGAAAGAATGGAATTTTCTTTATTTATTACGCAGAAAGAAGCTTAACCTTCCTCCCTAATCTCCCGCACAGTTTAATCACTGAAAACCCTAAATCATAATTCCCCAAATGCATCTATAAATATATGCCATTCTCACAGTGCTCCTAATCCTAAACCCTCGTAGCTCACTTCAGAAAAGAAGAAAAAAAAACTAGCTTTCAATCCCCATCCACTACCCTTCCCAATGGGCAAGAAGGATAAAATCTCCACCAGGAAGACGTCAATCTCTGAAGCTTCAGAGAAATCAAGTAATAGTCGTCTGCTAGAGAATCTCAAAACTGTGAATGCTTGTCTTGCAAAGGAGGCGATGCAGTGTCAACAAGAGGTAAAGCGCCTCCACATCCAGCTCACTTCACATGTTGCCGAAAAAGATATTTTTCACGACATCCAACGTGATGTCTTTGCGCTTGTTGTCTCCTCTAGCCTCCGCGAAACTGCCTCTCGTGCAACGGCGGAGATGGCCGCTGCTTCAGACAGAGAGAAAAATTTGAGAAAGAAGATCGAGGCGGTCACTAGAGAGGTCAATGCTGAGAAGAAAATAGAGCTGCTTGCTCTAACCAAAGAAAAAGATGAAAAGGAGAAAGAGTCGACAGAGTTAAAAGAAAACATTGGAACGATGGAGCAAGCAAGCGGGCATGAAATCCAAAGAAAGAGTTTGTTTCGCCGTATTTCTATTGTTGCGCCTTTCATAGCTGCTGCTGGTGCGGCAGTTGTGGCTTTTTGCATAATTTTAAAGAAATAATTTAATCATTCGAGTGCGATATTTTTTCGTTAAGTACTACTTTTATTTTTTTTGTTACCTTTTAGTATTTCTTTATTATCATTTATCAATTGGAAGAGTTTCACCGTTTTGCGTGGGAAAGTGATTTAATTTTAAGATTTCTTTTCCTTTTAAAAAATCTAATATTTTATTTTCATAATTAATTTAAGCTTGCGGAAAATTATCTGACAATTATAATTAAGTTAGAAATAGTATATAGAGGGAGTTTGAGGTTGCTGATAATATTAAAATTATTTATCATTTGCTCTTACATTATATCTATTTTCAAATTTTAATAATATGTATGTAGCTTCAAGGTTATAATTTCATTATCTTGATATATAGGTAGAGTTTAATATTTGGATAAAAAGTTATTTCCTTTAGAATAATAGTTAAATATGAAAGTTTAGGTGTCAGATATGCAAATACATAAAAATTATTCGCTATACAAATTGGAGATCCGCAAAATACTTACGCCACTGATTTGCTAATTTAATATTATGTATCTTCAAGAAAGTAAAACCTTATTAATATAATTCTATAGATCAAGTTATAAGTACGATAAAAATCATGAAAAATATTAGAAGTCATATAAATATTTTACTATAAATTCAAATGATAGTAGTTTCAAGAAAGCCAAAGGCGCATTTAAAATATTTTCACTAAGTTTTTAATTTTTTAATTCTGTTTTCAAACAAAATATATTACTTTTCTTATTTATAGTATTTTAAAGATAGTTGTCCAATTTCATAAAAACATTGTATTACGACATATTTTTATAAATTTCGTGCATTAATTATATTCTATGATGTCAATGCATATAAAATAGTCACTTAAAAGATTTAAATTAACCGTAACATACTGTGATAATTTTTTAATCCAATTATCTTATTAATAACACAAACTCTGTTCGTTCGAGTTCGGTTCGTTTACACCCATAATCCATGCCCATCTATGAGTCACCTAACTCCCATGAAGATATCTCATCAACAACAAATCTTAAAAGGTTTCATACAATACAGCTGATAATTAATTTATTATTTATTATCTTCTCTTTTAGCCCTACAAGGGCATGATTGTTGAGAGTTATATAAATAAGTTTGGAATTCCTCTTAATAAATTTTGGGTCAAAATATTGTGACAAAAATTTTTTCGACTTTTTGGTACTCAATCTCAACTATTAATTATTGTCAGCATTATCAAAAACTCAAAACCTTCACTTTATTTTCTTCATGGTCTTCATTTTAAATGGGATGTATGCATTTGTGTGCAGTTTCAGATTTATTAGTGGATTTGTTACTCTAACTATTTTGTAATTTGAAATTTCTAAATATCATTTGATCTCGATGATTGTATTGTCGTATTCATAGGACTTCATGTTTTAAAAGCATTTCCTTTATTTTGAACATCTTTAGTTTTCCTATTTTGATGACTATATTATTATTAATCAATGAAGTCAAATTAAAAGGGTTGATTCTCAAGGTTATTTCATGTGGGTATATCTTTGTATCTTCTTTTCATTTCTTCTTTTTTTTTTTTTTGCGTGTTTTTTTGCTAACATGATTTGGCGTTTATTCATAGAAATGTGTCTATTCTGGTTTGGTGAGTTTCTTAAATTTTTATTGTCATAGTTATCTGTTAGAATCAATTTTTGATGTCACATACATATGATGTCTGCTTGAATGATATAGAATTTTGATCAATTATCTGTAGTCCAAGATATCTGATATGGCCTCCTGATACGTGCCTAGAGTGGGGAATCAGGATTGGTACTGATTCAGCCCTACATGGGAGAGTTCATTGTTGGGTGGTATCAATATTGATACAACATACATTTGTTGATTATTATGATGTTTACAGCCTTTCGTGGCCAAGTGAAGTCATAAAACCCTCACACGCGCATTTCAAGAAAATTCCATTTCAGACCAACCCATCCGCACAGGGGTCTGAGACGCCTGTCAATACTCAAATCTTCAGATTAAAATCTTTGAAATGCACATTCTTAAGTTACAAGATTTTATTTTAGCGATACATGGCTTTCTGTAGCTTCCAGATAAGTGAAAGCCTTCTTGCGGATATTAGAGCACAAAATTTAGTTACGGGCCGTTCGAGCTATACATGTCCCCTGGAGGCAAGTTTCGTCTGATACAACACACCCTTTATGTCGACCTAGATTTGAGCAAGCTTAATTTTATCCCTACATATCCTTCAAAGTTCTGAGAACCCTCATGCACGCATTTGGGAGAATCAGATTTTAGCTCGTTGCACCTCTGTAGCAGTCTCGGGGGCACTTCTCATTAAATGGTGTGCTAGGCTAAGGCTAGGATGATAAGTAGTATTTTTTATGTCTGATTATAGTTCTCTGCTGGATTGGTTGCCCTATTAGGCGTTGTTTTGTTTGTGCTTTTAAGTGATTACTGGGTTTGTACATGTGCAATTGTATATTTGGTCATTTTCCTTACAAGGAGTCATGCCTATATATATACACACAAAAGTTTAATAAGGGAGAAGCAATGTAATGATTTCATTCCACTCATTCTTACAGGTGTTACTATATGCTCCTTCAGTCAAACACAACTCATATGCATTGCATGTTATCCAGTGTTAGCATTTTATATAGGCGAGTTTTTTATTTTTCTTTTATCATGTATTGATGGAATCCTATGATCGATTATGTATCAGAAATAAGATATGAGCATGTGTTTCGAGGAGGATGACACGTTAAACCACGTGATGAGGACTAAGAGCAGTAGCTCGTGTTTCATACCTTAAATCTGTATTTATAATCTTGTATAGAAGTAAGACAAAACATGTATATGCGGAGTCCGACAGCTTTTACTACTTTTTTGGGAGATGTTACCAATCCAGCGGCATAGACCTTTCTAAAGTTATTCAGACGTGCTTTTACTTTTCTATGGCATGATTGAGTGCTTGAAATTATTTTCTTCGTGTTTTATTATGTGGTCTGTCTTGGATTAATCACAAAAAATAATTTAGGCTCATTAAAGGCCCTAAAATTTTAAACCTTCTTTAAAGTCTTAATAAATAAAAGATTTAGACTAACATTCTGAATTTTTCAAACCATTACTTTATTTTCTTTATGACCTTCTGGTCATATTTTAAATGGGATAAATGCATGACTTTACAACCTGTCATAATTAATGGGCTCTTCATGCCATAGGATTGTGGTAGACAATTGCATCATATGCATATACCCGAGGAGAATTCTCCCAAGTTACAATGTCGATGTGCGGAAGAACTTGTTGCAAGGAAGAAGCAATGACCAATAGCAATCAGTGGCAGCCAAAAGATGATGGTTGACAGTGGTTTAAGGTGGTCGGCAACGATCGGAGTGATGCTGGACCTCAGGTCCTTCTCAGAGCTCCAAGCTCTTTCTGTAGCCTCAAGTTATTCTTTAAACTTCAAGCTATCCTCCCACTCATGAGAGGGATGAGACGATATTTATAAAGTTTCGGTGCAATTAATATTTGAAAAAACTACTTTGATCGAACTGTCCGGGGAGCTTCATTTAGACTGACGCTGTTTGATTGACATCTAAGTGACTTAATGATGTCAGAATTTAGCGATTTTAGACTCGTTCGATTCTTCTTGTCGAGACGTTTGATTCGACTATAATCTTGTTAGATTCGACATTTATTTAACCTGACAAAACAAATATACTCGAAAAGCTTTCACAAGTGGTTTAATGGTTTCATCCGAGCTTGATTTGACTTGGATTAGATCAATTTTGGTATCATCAGATCTGTCTCATCAAACTGATTAATTTGACTATAAGTTTGCTAAAATTGGTGCTCTGGATGACTCTTAATTAAAATTTAAAAATTTGAATATTTTTTGCTCAAAATATTGCATTGAGGTTTGTCATGCTTCAAGATTTGTGTCAAACGACTAAAAATTGTTAAAGTTGTATGAAACAGTTTTATTTAAGAAAATGTATAAAATATTATATTTATTTAGATAAAATTTTTGAGTTTGAAGTTTATGCATGCAAAAATAAAATTTACTTTTAAAAGTGATAAAATGCTAGGTATTATGATATTTTAGGTGTGCGGTACGTAAATAGAGAAGAATTTTATAAATGTTTTTTTTCTTTTTGGTTTCACTAATACATGTCAGCTGTCTATTCTTTATTTCCTTTTTTTTTTTTTTCGTGGCTAAACCCATTTAGTGTTTTTTATATTTTTTAGATAAACATCGACTACGGAGCTTATAATCTTATATTAATCAAATAATTTGTATAGAAAAATACTAAAATATATATAAAGAAAAGGCGGAGGAATTGCTAACGAATAACCAACGCCGAAAAGGATGGCAGAGGCGAAGATAACGGAGGCGGATCTTTGAAAGAATTGAGTTTTCTTTGTTTATTTTGCTGAATAGGCTTAACCTTCCTTCCTTATCCTTCGCCCCTCCCATTTCTCCGGCAAAGTGCCACNTAAAGAATTGAATTTTCTTTATTTATTTTGCTGAATAGGCTTAACCTTCCTTATCCTTCGCCCCTCCCATTTCTCCGGCAAAGTGCCACATTTTACTGAAAACCCTAATTCAAAATTCCTCAAAATTCATCTATAAATAAACGCAATTCTCCGAGTACTCCTAACCGTAAACCCTCGTAGCTCACTTCAGAAAAGAATCAAAAAAACTAGTTTTTCAATCCCCATCCACTGAGACTCTCCCCAATGGGCAAGAAGGATAAAATCACTGTCAAGAAGAAGCCAATCTCCGAAGCTTCGGGAAAATCAAGTAATAGCCGTCTGATAGAGAATCTCAAAACTGTGAATGCTTGTCTCGTCAATGAGGCGATGCAGTGCCAGCAAGAGGTGAAGCGCCTCCACTTCCAGCTCACTTCACAGGTTGCCGAAAAAGATATTTTTCACGACATCCAACGTGATGTCTTTGTGCTTGTTGTCTCCTCCAGCCTCCACGAAACTGCATCTCGTGCAACGGCGGAGATGACCGCTGCTTCAGATAGAGAGAAAATTTTAAGAAATAAGATTGAGACGGTCTCTACGGAGGTCGATACTAGGAAAATAGAGCTGCTTGCTCTAGCCAAAGAAAAAGATGAGAGAGAGAAAAAGTTGGTGGAGTTAAAAGAAAGCATTAGATCGATGGAGCAACCGAACGAGCATGGAAGACAAAGAAGAAATTTGTTTCGTCGTGTTGTTGCTGCTGCACCTTTCATAGCTGTTGTCGGTGCAACAGTGGCGGCTTTTTGCATAATTTTGAAGAAATAATTTTTTTATTAGAGTGTGATGTTTTATCGTTAATTACTAATTTTATTTTTTATTATCTTTCAGTATTTCTTTATTATCATTTATCTATTTGAAAGAAAGTGTTTTATTTGTAAAATTTCTTTTTCTTCTTTAAAAAAGTCAAATGTTTAATTATTCTAATTAATTTAATCTTGAGGAAATAATTTTCTAATAATTATTATTAAGTTAGAAATAATACATAGAGAGAGTTTGATGTTGTTGACAATCTAAAAATTATTTACCATTTGCTCTTGCATTATATCTATTTTTAAAATTTAATAATATGTATGTATCTTCATGGTTATAATTTAATTATTTTGATATATATACCTTCACTTGTTAGATTTTTTTGAGTTATGTTAAATATAAAAAGTTATTTCCTTAAAAATAAAAGCTAAATATGAAAGTTTAGGTGTTGAGAAGATGCTTAAGAAATTATTAAATAAAAGTAATTTAATATAGGAGATGTTAAATATTTGATTATCAAGAACCGTGGACTACGATAATTGAAGCAGAAATACAAGCAAAAATTAAACATCTCATTCAAGCAACGTCTCCTTTAGTTTTTTCCACTTCACATCTAAAAAACATTACATTTCCTTAGCTAAAGTTTAGGAGAGCTTCTCTATTCAACACGCCGGTATTCATGCGAGCTCATACATCTGCTCTGGATAATACTTATTGTGTTTTTCCATTGATGAGCCTGGGAGCGAGATACTTCGATAAGTTCGTTGAATGATCTTTCAACGTTGCCAACACGACAGAAGTCGTGAACGACGAAGCAAACTCCGATCCATCTATTAGTTGTTTGACTCCCATGTTAATATATAATCAAGGAAAAACCATCTATTAAAAAAATAATCTTGGAATGATGAAAATTTTAAATACTTTGCTTAAACCTTTTTTTTGTTGTATTTGATTATGTATTAGATTAATTTAATTGAACAATAAGTTATTTTTAAGAAAATGTTTGAAGTGTATGTATGGTGTCACTGCTCTTTGTCTTGGTAAGTTATGGTTCAAAATAATGTAATTTCTTCTATTTAAAAATTAGGTAAAGAGCAAAGCAATCTCAAAAAAATAATTACCTTAATTCTTTTTTATTTCAAATAATAAAACATTTTCTTAAGTCACAAGGTAAATGAACATATTATAAAGAACATTGAGTTTCAAAAAAACGTAAAATTAGAAATAATAAAATGGAAGCACACAAGATAAGTAATTATAATTTTTGTTATAATCATAATAAAAAAATTTAATTGATTTTGAAATTCATCTTAATGAAATTAATCTACATTCTAAAAAATGTAATTATCTCGGCCTTCTGATTTTCTCCAATGTAAATTTAATCTATGATTGAGAATTTTAAAATTTTTCATTAATTTATTTTATATATAATAAATTGGTGATAAAATAAATTTAGAAGTTTTCATCAATTTTATTTCAATCCAAATTTGATAAAAATAAAGCATGTGATTTTAAAATATAACTTTATTTAATTAATCACTAATCTTTTTAAACGAGATTGCAATTTTTTTTATGATTCTTTTATTTATTATAGGACAGAAAAAGTTATGACTGCCACATTAGTGTAATATTTATGATTTTTATTATAATTAGGAGTAATTTTATCTTTTGTCTTTATTTACTTGTATGTCCTAGTCATCCTATATAAATGGGATTTAGGGCTTATGAGACTTATGATGAGAAGTGTTGAGTTGTAATCTTATGCCTTTCATTATTAAAAATTTATTGCCTCAGGACTCCATAGGCTGAGTTACGTGTGAAGTCCAAGTGGAACTGGGTCTCAATGTGCATAAAAATTTAAAAATGATTAAATAATGTGACCCAGCCCGAATCACCACAGAGCAAATTTAAAAGATGCGTTTTTCGTGGAACCCAATCTGAGATTAGCCCGTCGAAATGCCGAAACAAACAAAAAGTCACTTTATGGCAGATTTGGTCACCGCCTTTTTTTTCTTATGTGGTTTTGGAGCGTTTCTTCATCTTCTTCGTTGGTTCGTATTCGGCGCTCCTTCTCCATTTGGCTTCTTTGGCTTCTTCGGGCGTTCTCCATATAAACGGCAGTTTCGCATCGGCTCTTCAGTTTCAAATTTAAAATAAAATTGAATCCTCGGAGGCTGTTGCTTGGTGCAAAGCCCAACTAGCTAAAATATCTATGGTTAATTTCTTCCTCACTATAACAGTCACTTATAATTGGCAAATTCTTAAATTGGATGTCTCCAATGCTTTTCTTCATGGTAATCTACATGAGACTGTCTATATGCAACAATCATAAGGCTTTCTCGATCAACTTCATAAATTTTATATTTGTAAACTCAACAAGGCTATTTATGAACTCAAGCAAGCTATCACCAATGGCATCACACCCTTACTACATATCTTTTGCAACTTCACCTTACTTCTAGCTTAGCCGAGCTTTCCCTATGTTGCTATTGTCAAAACAACATGTGTGTGTGTGTGTGTGTGTGTGTGTTATGTGGAAGATGTTTTAATTACCTCAAATGATGCCCATACCATTNGAAATTCCTAGCATTAACCAAAAAGAGATGGATGAGTTTAATTCCATGTCCAAAAGGCCCAGACTTGCGAGGAAGAAGAAAGAGAGTGACAGTTTTGTAAAAGGCTCATTTGTTGAATTAATTGCAGCTTTCACAGCTCCAACTCCTCCTGACAGCACAATTTGGGACTGCCTGGCCATCTTAGATACTATTCCAGAAGTAGCATCTGATATGCGCTTTCAGGCAAAATGTGTTCAAAAGCTCGAGGACCCTATTCGTAGGGAAATGTTCATTGCACTACGACCCGAGATGCGCATTGAGTATTTACGTGTTATAGTTGAAGAATNAATATTTTATTTCTTGGAATGAAAAAGAATTAAGGTAATTATTTTTTGAGATTGCTTCGCACTTTACCTAATTTTTAAATCATAACTTTACAAAACACAGAGCAGTGACACCATACATACAATCCAAACATTTTCTCAAAATTGACTTATTGATCAATTAAATTAATCTAATATATAAACAAATACAACAAGAAACGGTTTAAGCAAAGTATTTAAAATTTTCATCATTCAACATGGGAGTCAGACAACTAATATATGGGTTGGAGTTTGCTTCATACTTCACGACTCCAGTCGTGTTGGCAACGTTGAAAGATCATTCAACGAACTTATCGAAGTAGCTCGCTCCCGAGCTCATCAATGGAAAAACACAATAAGTATTAGCGAGAGCAGACGTATGAGCTCGCATGAATACCGGCGAGTTGGATAGAGCTCTCCTAAACTTTAGCTAAGGAAATGTAATGTTTTTTAGATGTGAAGTGGAAAAAACCTCAATTGATTTTTTAAAATATCTACATCACTTCTCTAAGCACAACTAAAGGAGACGTTACTTGAATAAGATTTGTAATTTTTGCTTATTT
>JXCR01148886.1:235990-266448 GCA_002079205.1 Phalaenopsis hybrid cultivar
GATAGCATTATTTTTTGTTGTGACAAAAAGTTATTTTATAAAACAAATATTTTATTAATTACAAGAATGCTAAAACACTTATAAATAACTAAGTTACCATGTAAAAGATAATTAGTGTTAAGTTGATCTTAAAAACCGTTATTTTAATGTAATTTTTAAGAGTTTAATATTTGGATAAAAAGTTATTACCTTAAGAATAATAGTTAAATATGAAAGTTTAGATGTCAGATATGCAAATACATAAAAATTGTTTGTTATACAAATTGGATATCCGCAAAATACTTGCGCCACTGATTTGCTAATTCTCTTATTTTTCTTAGTTGTTTAGGTCAAATAAGACTTAAATATCATCAAGAAATTAAAACCTTATTAATATAATTCTATAGATCAAGTTATAAGTAGGATAAAAACCATGAAAAATATTAGGAGTCATATAAATATTTTACTATAAATTCAAATGGTAGTAGTTTCAAAAAAGGCGCATTTAAAATATTTTCACGTAAGTTTTAATTTCTTAATTCTATTTTCAAACAAAATATATTACTTTTCTTATTTATAGTATTTTAAAGATAGTTGTCCAATTTCATAAAAAACATTGTATTATAAATTTAGTGCCATTAATTATATTCTATGATGTCAATGCATATAAAATAATCACTTAAAAGATTTAAATTAACCGTACCATACTGTGATAATTTTTATATCCAATTTATCGTACTCTTATCTCTACACAATAATGTTTGATGAATATCATTTTAATTAATTGTCTCTTGCATTTCAAAGTGATTAATTTTAATTAATCATTGATCAATTAATATCCATAATCACAATTTATAACTATTTTAAGAAGAAAAGTGAAAGTGTGAATCAAATACAGTGATCAAATTAAGAATATATCAAGGTTTTAAGAAATTATTAAGAATATATCAAGGGTTTTACGAAATTATTAAGTAAATGTAATTTGATACAGAAGATGTTATATACTCAGCGTAATCATCAAGAACAATAGACTATGATAATTGATGTAGACATATAAGAAAAATTAGAAATCTCATTTATGTAACTTCTCCTTTAGGAGCAATTATTTGGTACCTATATTTAAAAAGTTAACTTCCTAAGTTATGAGAGAAGCCCAAATATTAAATGGGTCGTCACACACTTAAACTCTGGCTGCATGTAGATTGTATTCATCAACCGCATCCATCTAAATTATGACCATAAGACTTGCCTCTCAGAAGGCCTTGGCAAGCTCCTCCACTGAGATTTTCGGTATTCATGCAAGCTTTTCCACCTAAGCTTGCAAGTTTTTCCGTTGAGCTTGAGAGCATTTATCAAGCTACATCAACAAGTTTGTTGAGCAATCTTTTTTCAAGGTTGTCTGCACGAGAGGAGAATTCGTGCAGGACAACCAAACTCCAAACTATCACTATCCATGCCCATCTACGAGTTTATTTATTTTTTAGTATTTTCTCTTTTAGCCCTACAAGGGCATGAATGCTGAGAGTTATATAAACAAATTTTGAATTCCTCTTAATAAATTTTTTCTTTGATTTTTTCTAAGTTTTAAAAGAATATTCGAGAATGCTAATATCAACATATTCTTAAATCAACAAAGAAAGTAATTATAAAATAAAAATAACACTGCTAAATTAAATTGTAGCTTTTAATCACAGCTGATAGATATTGTTTAAAAAAAAACTTTATTTTAAGAAATTATGATTATATTAATATAAAAGTAATAACTCAACTAACGAACCCCAAGAAAGGATCAAAGTTTCTTTGAGAAGCGTATCCGAAATATTTTGGCGGGGAAGAAGATGGCGGAACTCTGCAACAAATTAATTTTCTTTTATCTATTTCACTGAAGAGTCTTACCCTAAAGCCTTCATCTATAATTATTTTAGGCATGCTGTTGCTTTTATATGGCATGATTGGTTGTTTGATACTATTTTTTTTCTTGTTTTATTTTGTTTTATTTTGTGGTCTGTCTGGGATTAACTACGAAAAATAATTTAATAAACCTTTTTATAAAGTCTTAATAATAAAAGATTGAGACTAACATTCTCGATTTTTCAAAACCCTCACTTTATTTTCTTCATGGTCTTCATTTTAAATGGGATGCATGCATGACTATACAACCCCTCATAATTAATAGGCCCTTCACGCCATAGGTTTTTGGTGGACAACTGTATCATGTGCATATACCTGATATGTCTTTTAGTATGCCTAATTTCATCTACTTTCTACATTTATTTATGAATGAAATTGCACTTTAAAAAAATATATTTTTATGTTTTTTGTTGATGAAATAACAGAAAGAACAATTGGAGTGAGGTGGAGCGAAATGGGAACAAAATGAGGCAATTGAAGCAATATTAAAGAGAGACAAAGAGGGCAGCGCCTAGGCGTTAGAACTGTCCGGAGCAGTTTTCTGGGAGTTCTTTAGTGATTCGGGACAATGGAAAGAGCGATTTTCTTCCATTTGAGGACTTGAGAACAAAGTTCCAAGGTCTTGAACTCCCCAAGGACTTCAAGAAATCCATATCGAGAGCAGGATTTCACCAATTTAGAGGGATTTGTAAGGGATTTTGAGAGCATTTGTATGGGATTGTATCAAGAATTGCAAGGAGCAGTAGAGAACTTCAGTGGATGGATCTTAGAGAGATTAAAGCTAGATATTGTATGTTTTGATTGCATTGTAATCCAATAAACATATTTAGTGAACTTGTTTTGCTAAGTAGAGATTGTTTGATTGCTTTGTGATCCTTTAAAACACATATTTAGTTTAGTTGCTTTGTTTCATGAAGTTTTGAATTGAATTTATCATGCATTGTGAGTTGAAAACTGTGCTTTTCTTTTGTGATCCTTTAGTAATAAGTGTAGGGTATAGAAGTTTAAAAATAAATATTTATTTTATATGTGATGAATATTCTCCTAGGCGTAAATTTACGTAGCTTACCTGCCATATGATTTATTAAAACTTGTTGTGACTCATTTGACTTGACCATGAGTGGTGGTGACTCAACATGAGAATATTCACATTATCCAATTAACTATGAAACACAGTAGTTAGGTGGTTGTGTAAAGTTAAGGAGATAAATATTCTGGAAAGTTCACATTAGAGCTTTATGGGTGACAGGCGGGGCATACAGTTAAGGGGAGCCTATATGCGGCACCAACTAGCACCATTGCCAAAAGCAAATAACTAATTTGTGAATTAATCGTATTTATTACTCGCGAGTCGGTAGGTAGACATGTACTCTTTTTGTCACAACTTAATATACATTCGTAAACTTCAAACCTACAACCAACTTAATTATTTGCAAGAGAAAAGTACTTTTTATCAATTTTGGATTTCACCTTTTTTATTGCTCTTGATAAGTTTTAACATAGGATTACATTTGTAACTTAGAAGTAGTGATAGAAAAATCACTTTTATCGACACTCCAAACAAGGACCTTACAATAGTTGACTCGAACTTCACCTAATGTGATTGTCTTCCACAGAGCTCTGTGGGATCGATAACACAGAATTAATGATCTGATACTCCTTCAATGATACATACACTTGTGTGAAAATTGCCCTAGTGTGTTGAACATCATCTCTTAAAATTTCAGCTTAAAAGTTAAAATAAGTATTTAAGATTTTAAATATTTAATCCTTAAACACTAGGTTGTGTCTGTGTCGGGCGATCAATACCCGAGGAGAAGTCTCCCAAATTACAATGTCGATGTACGGATAAACTTGTTGCAAGGAATAAACGACGACCAATAGTAATCAGTGGTAGCCAACAAGTGGTGGTTGATAGTGTTTGGCGGTGGTCGACGGCGACAGAAGCGATGCTGGACCTCAGCTATTTCTCAAAACTTCAAGCTCTTTCTCTAGCCTCAAGTTTTCCTCCTCATCATGAGAGGGATGAGAATTTATTTATAAAGTTTTGGTGCGATTAATGCGGAAATATAAATCACTTTGATCGATCAGAACGGAGAGTTTCATTTGGTCTAACGGTGTTTGATAAACATATGAGTGTATTAATGATATCAAAATTGAGTGATCATGAGCTCGTTGAATTCTTCTTGTTGAGACGCTTGATTTGACTATAATATTTTCATATTTGACATTCATTTGACCTCCCAAATATACTCAAGAAGTTTTCTAAAGTGGTTTAATGGCTTGAATTGAGCTTAAATTGACTTGAATTAGATCAAATTTGGTATCATTGGACTTGTCCCATCAAGTCAGTCAGTTTTACTATAAGTTTGCTAAAATTGGAGCTCTAGATGACTCTTAATTAAAATTTAAATGTTCTCTGCTCAAAATATTACACCGAGATTTGTCATACTTCGAGATTTGTGTCGGATGTTGAAAATTTGTTTAAAGTTGTATCAAACAGTAACATTAATTTCTTAATTTTATTTAAGGAATTTTATATATCNAGGAAAAAGAAAGAACAGACATTAATGAAAATAAATAGGAGACAATTCTTCTGTATTTACGTACNATATCGCTCACCTACCGCCCACCTACCTCCCACCTACCACTCTCTTGTTTCTATAAATAGAGAAGGTTTGAGGCCTATGAGAGTAAGAGAAGAGATCTTAAGCTACCACAAAGGAAGAGAGAAGAGCTAGAGAGCTAGAGAGGAGGAGAGCATCTTGAGGCTTTGTATCAAGGTGTCGCTTGAGAGGGAGGTCATAGAAGGAAGATGAGGGCTCATCTCTATGTATAGCTTGTATTCTTCCATTTATTTTGCCTTAGTAAACTATTTGATTGATTCCCTCCCGTGGACATAGATCCAGTTGGATCGAACCACGTAAACGATCTGTGTTTGCTTGTATTCATTGCGTTTCAATTTTATGCCAGGAAGTACATATCGCACAACAATCTGAAAATAATGAATGCTTGTTTTGTGAAGGAGGTGGCAAAATGTCAGATACAGATACAACAGTTGTGCTTAGTGCTCTCTGTAATAGCCGCCGAAAATGACATCTTTAATGGCATCCAACGTGATGTTTTCATGTTGGTCATCTCCTCTACCCTTGATGAAGCTGTCACACATACAAGGATGAAGATGGCCTCAGTTGCCGAGTGGGAGGGAAGTCTGAGGACCAAGATGGAGTCCGCCACTTCAGAAGTTAATGTAATGGAAGTAGAGCTTCTTGCTCTCGTTACTGAGAAGCATGTGAAGGTGAAAGAATTGGTGGGTTTAAAAGAAAGCATTCAATCTATGGAGCAAGGGAGTGGGCATGAAAGAAGGTGGAGAAAGTGGTTTTGCATTGTATTATCGTCCACTTTAATGGCTGTTGTTGCCGCTATTTTAATCTTTTTTGCACAAGTTTTAAGAAATAGTTTAGGACTTTTGCATTTAGTTTGTGTTATTCATGATTAGTAATTGTATTGTTTCTATTTTTTATCAATATAGAGAATTTTCTTTTTTCTTTAATTGGAGAAAGTGATATTGATTTAGATTATTTTTTTTAATCTTAAAATTATAAAGTTGTTGTCATTTTAATTTAGTCTCAAGAAAAAAAAAATTGAATAACTCAGGTTAGGTTAGATTAATAAAAAATTAAAAAAAATTTATTGATACTTTCAAATTGATAATAATCGCAAAATTCTTTGTCTATTATCTTTAGTTTAAATCAATATTTATTTTATTTTTCTATGATCTATTTTTATACATTCATACCTCAGAATTAAACATATGATAATAAATCTAGCCGCTTCAACTTTTTTTTCAATCGAAAGTTTTTATAAGTTTTAAAGGATAACATCTTTTTACCAAAGATTAGAAGCTTTTTTATAAAATAAATAATTTATTAACTAAAAAAAAAGTTAATTAATATTAATTTGATGGCTAAAAATCATATTTCACACAACCACACGCACACTAACATATGCCTATATACAAATGTATGTACGATTTCTCCTTTCAGCTTGTATGTTGCTAGTATTTTTTTTTCCAAGCAGTATAAAACATGAAAATATTTTGGATTTCCATGATTCATTTTTTTACTCTAAACCCTTAGATGCACCCTTAAATTAAATGGATGAATTTTTTTTTAATTATTATTATTAAATCATTCATCTTAGTGTCTAGACCATTGTATGTCTCTGTTTGTTACTAGTTACTAAGCTCTCCTGGGTTGGATTTATTCGTTGTGCTCATATCTTTGCTCCATCTTCAAAATGGTTAATGGTTACTTTAAGATGCTTCAGGGATTTATTTTGAAGTCCTAGTGAGACCTTATTTTTTTTAATAGGATTTCTTTTTGGTACAAAAGTCTTCAAATGCTATAGATGTCAGTCTTGGCTCTTCCGAAAAAATATTACGTCCGGAGTTCAGAATCAAAGTTGCATTCGAACAAAGGGTGTGATNTTTGCAATCCCGTTTAAAAAGATTAGTGATTAATTAAATAAAGTTATATTTTAAAATCACATGCNATTTGCAATCCCGTTTAAAAAGATTAGTGATTAATTAAATAAAGTTATATTTTAAAATCACATGCTTTATTTTTATCAACTTTGGATTGAGATAAAATTGATAAAAGCTTCTAAATTCATTTTATCACCAATCTATTATATATAAAATAAATTAATGAAAATTTTTAAAATTCTGAATCATAGATTAAATTTACTTCGGAAAAAAGTGAAAGACCGGGCTAATTAAAGTATTGAGAATTTAGAAAATCATATATGCACGTAGCGCCATTATTTTGAATCTTTGATGATGATGAAAATGATCCATAGTTTTGACTAAGGATTAAAACAAAAAAAATTTGTCCCAATATTTTGATCCAAAATTTATTAAGATGAATTTCAAATACAAATAATTTTTTTTATTATGATTATAACAAAAATTATAATTACTTATCTTGTGTGCTTTCATTTTATTATTTCTCATTTTTTGTTTTTTTGAAACCCAATATTCTTTATAATATGTTCATTTACCTTGTGACTTGAGAAAATGTTTTATTTCTTGGAATGAAAAAGAATTAAGGTAATTATTTTTTTTGAGATTGCTTTGCTCTTTACCTAATTTTTAAATTGAAGAAAATACATTATTTTGAACCATAACTTAACAAGACAAAGAGCAGTGACACCATACATACACTTCAAACATTTTCTCAAAATTAACTTATTGTTCAATTAAATTAATCTAATACATAAACAAATACAACAAAAAAGGTTTAAGCAAAGTATTTAAAATTTTCATCATTTCAGGATTATTTTTTAATTGATGGTTTTTCATTGATTAGATATTAAAATGGGAGTTAGACAACTAATAGATGGGTCGGAGTTTGCTTCATCCTTCACGACTCTTGTCGTGTTGGCAACGTTGAAAGATCATTGGACGAACTTATCGAAGTAGCTCGCTCCCAGGCTCATCAATGGAAAAACACAAAAAGTATTAGCGAGAGCAGATGTATGAGCTCCATGAATACTGGCGAGTTGAACAGAGAAGCTCTCCTAAACTTTAGCTAAGGAAATGTAATGTTTTTTCGATGTGAAGTGGGAAAAATCTCAATTGATTTTTTAAAATATCTACATCACTTCTCTAAGCTCAACTAAAGGAGAGTTTACTTTACTTGAAAAAGATTTGTAATTTTTGCTTATTTTTCTGCATCAATTATCTTAGTCAACGGTTCTTGATGATTTCTCGGAGCAAAGTTTAACGTCTCCTAAATCAATTTACTTTTATTTAATAATTTATTTAGCATCTTATCAACACCTAAACTTTCATATTTAACTTTTATTTTTAAGGAAATAAAATTTTATCCAAATATTAAACTCTCAAAATTACATTAAAAACACGAATTGTCAACAACATCAGACTCTCTCAATATATTATTTCTAATAATATATTGAGAATAATTAAATATTTGACATTTTTTAAGAAGAAAAGAAACTTTAAAAATAAATCATTTTCTCACATAAAANCTTAATAATAAAAACATCAAATTAATTAGAATAATTAAATATTTGACATTTTTTAAGAAGAAAAGAAACTTTAAAAATAAATCATTTTCTCACATAAAANAATTACAGGTGAAAGTGAGTCAAGTCGAGTTTGAGCCACCCTCGGCGAGTTGGAGCTTGATTAATTTCATCCAGCTCGAGTTTAAGTATNCATTGCTACTTTAATATCATATTAAAGATTTGAATGCTATATGTGTAAATAGTAAATTACAGGTGAAAGTGAATCAAGTCGAGTTTGAGCCACCCTCGGCGAGTTGGAGCTTGATTAATTTCATCCAGCTCGAGTTTAAGTATATGAGATCGAATCATCGAATTGTTTAATATAAAAGAGAGAGAGAAAATAATATTAATTTAAATTTGTTTTATAATAATGTGATAAATAGAATGAGCAATTAATAGATACATATAGGGCTGTCAAAAAAGCTCGTTGTTCGCGAACAATTCGTGTTCGGTTCGTCAATGAGTTTGTATTCGANCCGAATTGTTTAATATAAAAGGGAGAGAATAATATTAATTTAAATTTGTTTTATAATAATGTGATAATAGAATGAGCAATTAATAGATAAATAATAAGAAATTTACTAATATACAATAAAAAAATATTTTTAAAATATTTTTATAACCTTAAAGATAAATTCTTCCAAATTAAATACAATTTTAGCATATTTTATATTAATATTTTTTTAACGAAGATGGCTAAGAAACTAACGAGTCTGAATTGGGCATGGCACAAGCTTGGCTTCTCGAGCTCAGTTCATGGGCCATAAGTCGAGCTGAGCTTGAGTCGACTTAAGAGACGACTGGATTCACTTAACATCCCTTGCATATATTAATCAAACAATTTGTGTAGAAAAATAAGAAAAAAAAAAATAACGGAAAGCCGGAGGAATAGCTGAGGAGGCCAAAAAGGATGGCAGTGGCCAAGATAGNCAAGATAGAGGGGGCGGGCTTTGAAAGAATGGAATTTTCTTTATTTATCCCGCAGAAAAAAGCTTAACCTTCCTCCCTAATCTCCCGCACAGTTTAATCACAGAAAACCCCTAAATCATAATTCCCCAAATACATCTATAAATAAACACCATTCTCAGAGTGCTNAGGGGGCGGGCTTTGAAAGAATGGAATTTTCTTTATTTATTCCGCAGAAAAAAGCTTAACCTTCCTCCCTAATCTCCCGCACAATTTAATCACAGAAAACCCCTAAATCATAATTCCCCAAATACATCTATAAATAAACACCATTCTCAGAGTGCTCCTAATCCTAAACCCTCATAGCTCACTTCAGAAAAGAAGAAAAAAAACTAGCTTTGCAATCTCCATCCACGACCCTTCCCAATGGGCAAGAAGGATAAAATCTCCACCAAGAAGAAGTCAATCTCTGAAGCTTCAGAAAAATCAAGTACTAGTCGTCTGATAGAGAATCTCAAAACTGTGAATGCTTGTCTCGCGAAGGAGGTGACGGAGTGCCGGCAAGAGATAGAACGCCTCCACATCCGACTCACATCACAGGTTGCCGAAAAAGATATTTTTCACGACATCCAAAGTGATGTCTTTGAGCTTATTGTCTCATCTAGTCTCCACGAAACTGCCTCTCGTGCAACGGAAGAGATGGCCGCAGCTTCAGATAGAGAGAGAAATTTGAGAAAGAAGATCGAGGCGGTCGCTACGGAGGTCGATGCTGAGAAAATAGAGCCGCTTGCTCTAACCAAAGAAAAAGATGAGAGAGAGAAAGAGTTGGTAGAGTTAAAAGAAAGTATTGGAACGATAGAGCAAGCAAGTGGGCACGGAAGACGAAGAAAAAGTTTGTTTCACAGTATTTCTGTTGCTGCGCCTTTCATAGCTGCTATTGGTGCAGCAGTGGTGGCTTTTTGCATAATTTTGAAGAAATAGTTTACTCATTTGAGTGTGATATGTTTTCGTTAATTACTAATTTTATTCTTTGTTATCTTTTAGTATTTCTTTATTATCATTTATCAATTGAAAGAATTTCATGGTTTGAGTGGGAAAGTGATTTATTTTTAAAATTTCTTTTTCTTTTAAAAAAATCTAATATTTTATTTTCATAATTAATTTAACCTTGCGTAAAATTATCTCACAATTATAATTAAGTTTAAAATTCCTCTTAATAAATTTTTGTAATATAATAGTTATCATCAAAAAGTATAATAGTTATCATAAAAAAACCTTTAATAATTATGTAGACAGTGTATACATTAACCTTGAATTAGTTATATTTATCTAATTTCGTAGAATAGNGTATATTAATCAAACAATTTGTGTAGAAAAATAAGAAAAAAAATAATAACGGAAAGCCGGAAGAATAGCTGAGNAATAAGAAATTTACTAATATACAATAAAAAAATATTTTTAAAATATTTTTATAACCTTAAAGATAAATTCTTCAAAATTAAATATAATTTTAGTATATTTTATATTAATATTTTTTTAACGGAGATGGCTAAGAAACTAATGAGTCTGAATTGAGCATGGCACAAGCTTGGCTTATCGAGCTCAGTTCATGGGCCATAAGTCGGGCTGAGCTTGAGTCGACTTAAGAGACGACTAGATTCACTTAACATCCCTTGCATATATTAATCAAACAATTTGTGTAGAAAAATAAGAAAAAAAATAATAACGGAAAGCCGGAAGAATAGCTGAGGAGGCCAAGATAGCGGGGGCGGGGCTTTGAAAGAATGGAATTTTCTTTATTTATTCCGCAGAAAGAAGCTTAACCTTCCTCCCTAATCTCCCGCACAGTTTAATCACAGAAAACCCTAAATCATAATTCCCCAAATGCATCTATAAATATACGCCATTCTCAGAGTGCTCCTAATCCTAAACCCTTCGTAGCTCACTTCAGAAAAGAAGAAAAAAAAACTAGCTTTTCAATCCCCATCCACTACCCTTGCCAATGGGCAAGAAGGGTAAAATCTCCACCATGAAGACGTCAATCTCTGAAGCTTCAGAAAAATCAACTAATAGTCGTCTGATAGAGAATCTCAAAACTGTGAATGCTTGTCTTGCGAAAGAGGCGATTCAGTGTCGACAAGAGTTAAAGCGCCTCCACATCCAGCTCACTTCACAGGTTGCCGAAAAAGATATTTTTCACGACATCCAACGTGATTNTGATTCAGTGTCGACAAGAGTTAAAGTGCCTCCACATCCAGCTCACTTCACAGGTTGCCGAAAAAGATATTTTTCACGACATCCAACGTGATTTCTTTGCGCTTGTTGTCTCATCTAGTTTCCGCGAAACTGTCTCTCGTGCATCTGCAGAGATGACTGCAGCTTCAGATAGAGAGAAAAATTTGAGAAAGGAGATCGAGGCGGTCGCTACGGAGGTCGAAGCTGAGAAAATAGAGCTGCTTGCCCTAACCAAAGAAAAAGATGAGAGAGAGAGAAAGAGTTGGTGGAGTTAAGAGAAAGCATTGGATTGATGGAGCAACCAAACGAGCATGGAAGACGAAGAAGGAATTTGTTTCGCCGTGTTGCTGTTGTTGCTCCTTTCATAGCTGCTGCTGGTGCGGGTAGCGGTGACTTTTTACATAGTTTTGAAGAAATAGTTTTCTCATTCAAGTGTGATGTTTTGCCGTTAATCACTAATTGTATTCTTTATTATCTTTCAGGATTCTTTTATTATCATTTATCAGTTGGAAGAATTTTATTTTTTTATGTGGGAAAGTGATTTATTTTTAAAGTTTTTTTTTTAAAAAAAATCAAATATTTTATTTTCTTAATTATTTAAAACTTGAGGAAAACTATCCGACAATTACAATGAAGNAGATTTTTTTATTATCATTTATCAATTGGAAGAATTTTATTTTTTTATGTGGGAAAGTGGTTTATTTTTAAAGTTTTTTTTAAAAAAAAATCAAATATTTTATTTTCTTAATTATTTAAAACTTGAGGAAAACTATCCGACAATTACAATGAAGTTAGAAATTATATATAGAGGGAGTTTGAGGTTGCTGATAATCTAAAATTTATTTACCATTTGCCCTTGCATTGTATCTATGTTCAAAATTTAATAATATGTATGCGTCTTGGGGGTAATAATTTCATTATTTTGAATCACTTTTTAAATTTTTTTGAGTTGTGTTGGTGGAGATATATCCTAATGTATCAGACCAACTAATTTTGTTGGAGTTCTAATTTCTTAAATCAATTTAAGATAGCATTATTTTTCGTTGTGACAAAAAGTTATTTTATAAAACAAATATTTTATTAATTACAAGGATGGTAAAACACTTATAAATACCTAAGTTGGCATATAAAAGATAATTAGTGTCAAGTTGATCTTAAAAACCGTATTTTTAATGTAATTTTTAAGAGTTTAATATTTGGATAAAAAGTTATTATCTTAAGAATAAAAGTTAAATATGAAAGTTTAGGTGTCAGATATGCAAATACATAACAATTGTTCGTTATACAAATTGGAGATCCGCAAAATACTTACGCCACTAATTTGCTAATTTTCTTATTTTTCTTAGTTGTTAAAGTCAAAGAAGATTATTAAATATCATCAAGAAATAAAAACCTTATTAATATAATTCTATAGATCAAGTTATAAGTACGATAAAAATCATGAAAAATATTAGAAGTCANCTTGGATAAAAAGTTATTACCTTAAGAATAAAAGTTAAATATGAAAGTTTAGGTGTCAGATATGCAAATACATAAAAATTGTTCGTTATACAAATTGGAGATCCGCAAAATGCTTACGCCACTAATTTGCTAATTTTCTTATTTTTCTTAGTTGTTAAAGTCAAATAAGATTATTAAATATCATCAAGAAATAAAAACATTATTAATATAATTCTATAGATCAAGTTATAAGTACGATAAAAATCATGAAAAATATTAGAAGTCATATAAATATTTTACTATAAATTCAAATGGCAGTAGTTTCAAGAAACCCAAAGGCGCAGTTAAAATATTTTCATGTAAGTTTTAATTTGATAATTCTATTTTCAAATAAAATATATTACTTTTCTTATTAATTGTATTTTAAAGATAGCTGTCCAATTTCATAAAACATTGTATTCATTCCATGAATTATATTTTATGATGTCAATGCATAAAAAATAGTCACTTAAAAGATTTAAATTAGCCGTAGACATACTGTGATAATTTTGTTTATCCAGTTTATCTCACTCTTATCTATACACAATAATGTTTGATGAATATCATTTTAATTGATGAAGATATATAAGCAAAAAGTTGATTTTTTAAGCTNATGTGATAATTTATTTTATCCAGTTTATCTCACTCTTATCTCTACACAATAATGTTTGATGAATATCATTTTAATTGATGAAGATATATAAGCAAAAAGTTGATTTTTTAAGCTATAGGGAAACCCAATTATTAAATGGGTCTTCCGAGTCTAAGGAATCGAGCCAAATTGTCACACACTTAAAGTTTGGCTGCATGCAGATTATATTCATTAACGAGATCCATCCAAGTAATGGCTATATGACTTGCCTCTCAGAAGGCCTTGGCAAACTCCTCTATCGAGCTCGTCGGTATTCATGCAAGCNTGAGTCTAAGGAATCAAGCCAAATTGTCACACACTTAAAGCATGGCTGCATGCAGATTATATTCATTAACGAGATCCATCCAAGTTATGGCTATATGACTTGCCTCTCAGAAGGCCTTGGCAAACTCCTCTATCGAGCTCGTCGGTATTCATGCAAGCTTTCCCTCCTAAGCTTGCCAATACTTATCAAGTTTCTTTGTTGAGATCACGAGTATTTATCAAGCTACATCAATAAGTTCGTTGAGCAATATTTCTTTAAGGTTGCTAGCACGACAGAAGAAATCGTGCAGGACGAGCAAACTCTAACCTACCACCATCCATGCCCATCTACGAGTCGCCTAACTCCCATGAACATATCTCATCAATGAAAAACCTTAAGAGGCTCCATACAATATGACCTATAATTTCTAAATTTTTTATTATTTCTTCTTTTGGTCGTATAAGGACAAGAATGCTGAGTTATATAAATAATTTTAAAATTCCTCTTAATAATTTTTTTAATATAATAGTTATCATCAAAAAGTATAANTTTTTTTATTATTTCTTCTTTTGGTCGTATAAGGACAAGAATGCTGAGAGTTATATAAATAATTTTAAAATTCCTCTTAATAATTTTTTTAATATAATAGTTATCATCAAAAAGTATAATAGTTATCATAAAAAATCCTTTAATAATTATGTAGACAGTGTATACAACATTAACCTTGAACTAGTTATATTTATCCAATTTCATAGAATAGTTTATTTAAGAACTTCACTAAGTAAAGATCAACAAAAAATAATTATAAGGACATTCTGAATAAATATCTAAGATTTTAGTAAAATGTCATATTTAATTCTCATTAAATCAAGATTTTAGCAAAGTCAATAATTTAGAAATCTAATAATTCTTATCTAAATTTGATAAAAAAATTTTATTTAAAAAATTTTCAAAGATAAATTAGAAAATATTTTAGGCACGAATGCAAATTAAACAAACTTGGCATTTTACTTATTTATTTTTATTGAAACTATTTTTCTTAGTGATTAATTGGGATTGAAGGTTATTGACAGAAATATAAAAATATTCCTTCATTTTATAATTTTCAATATAAAACTAGCACGCACCTAATAAAGTTAATTTAATTATATAGTCTGTGCTATTTTTTAAAACTTATATGATTCGATATTAATTTGTAGGTCAATTAAAAAAATTAAATAAATATATATGTNATTTATTTAAAAAATTTTCAAAGATAAATTAGAAAATATTTCTGGCACGAATGCAAATTAAACAAACTTGGCATTTTACTTATTTATTTTTATTGAAATTATTTTTCTTAGTGATTAATTGGGATTGAAGGTTATTGACAGAAATATAAAAACATTCCTTCATTTTATAATTTTCAATAATTTTCTAGTCTGTACTATTTTTTAAAACTTATATGATTCGATATTAATTTGTAGGTCAATTAAAAAATTATATATATATATAAAAATATAAGACTACTTTAATAAAATTTATTTGCAAGTAAAATTAAGTATATATAATGGAATTTCCGTGTAGGAAGCTACGTTTTTCAGTTTTAAGAAATTATTATTATATTAATATAAGCTTAAGAATGCAATTAAGTAGAGTTTTACGAACCCCAAGAAGGGATCAAATTTTCTTTGAGAAGGTTATCCGAAACTGTTAGAGGAGGCCGAAAAATTAGGCGATGAGGAAGATGAGGCGGAACTCTAAAACATCTTAAATTTTGTTTTATTTATTTCAATCCCTTAAGCCGTCAAGTATAAGTAAACACCATTCTCATCATCAGACACCTAACTCTAATTCCTCCTTCCCTCACTTCATTTAAGAAGAAGAAAATATTAGGCCTTTCAATTCCTATTCCCCGCTCTCCTCCACGGGTAAGAAGAATAGAATCGTTGTTACTCAGGAAGCATGAGTAACAGTATGTTGATAAAAAATCTAAAAACTGTAAATGTTTGCCACGTGAAAGAGGTGATAGACTGTCGAATACAAATACAACAATTACGGTTATAGCTCTCTGTAATGGCCGTCGAAAATGACATCTTCAATGGCATCCAACGTGATGTTTTCATGTTGGTCATCTCCTCTACCCTCAATGAAGCTGTTACATGTACAACAATGAAGATGTCCTCAGTTGTTGAAAAAGAGGGAAATCTGAATACCAAAATTGAGTCTATCGTTTCAGAAGTCGATAACGTGGAAGTAGGGCTTCTAGCTCTCGTTACTGAGAAGGATGTGAATGTGAAAAAGTTGGTGGACTTAAAAGAAAGCATTCAATCTATGGAGCAAGCAAGAGAACGTGAAAAAGGGTGGAGAAAGTGGTTTTGCACTGTTCTATAGACCACTTTCATGGCTGCCGCTGCCGCTATTTTAGCCAATTTTTGCACAAGTTTTAAGACATGGTTTAGGACATTTGCTTTTGGTTGGTGTTATTCATGATTAGTAATTGTATTGTTTCTTTTTTTTTTTTTTCAATATAGAGAATTTTCTTTTTTCTTTAATATGAGAAAGTGATATTGATTTAGATTCTTTTTTTAAATCTTTAAATTATAAAGTTGATGTTATTTTAATTTAGTCTTGAGAAAAAAAAAAAAGAATTGAATAACCCAGGTTAGGTTAGATTAATAAAAAAATTTAAAAATAAAATTTATTGGTACTTTTAAATTGATAATAATTTTGCGCAAAATTCTTTGTCAAATATCTTTAGTTTAAATCAATATTTATTTTATTTTTCTATGATCTGTTTTCATACATAATTGAACATATGATAACAAATCTAGCCACTTCAACCTTTTTTTTTTCAATCGAAATTTTTTATCAGCCTTAAAGGATGGTAGCTTTTCACCAAAGATTAGAAGCTTTTTTATAAATTAAATAATTTATTAATTACAAAAAAAAGTTAATTAATATTAATTTGATTCCTAAAAACCATATTTCACACACTCACACACACACGCACATGAACATATGTCTATATACAGATGTATGTACGATTTTCTCCTTTCAACTTGTATGCTGCTAGTATTTTCCTTTCCAAGCAATACATAAACATGAAATGATTTTTGATTTCCTTTATACATTTTCTTACTCTAAAACCTTAGATGCGCCCTTAAATTAGATGGATGATTTTTTTTTTGTTCTTATAATTAAATCATCCATCTTAGTGTCTAGACCATTGTATGCCTCTGTTTGTTACTAATTAATAAGCTCTCCTGGGTTGCGTTTATTCGTTGTGCCCATATCTTTGCTCCATCTTCAGAATGGTTAATAGTTACTTTAGAATGCTTCAGGGATTCATTTTGAAGTCTTAGTGAGACCTTATTTTTTTTAGGATTTCTTTGTTGGTACAAAAGCCTTCAAATGCGATAGATGTCATAGCCTTGGCTCTTCTGAAAAAATATTACGTCCGGAGTATACAACAATGAGGAGCGGGAGCTCAGACTTTTGTTGTATCACATTCGTTGTCCGGAGCAGGTCGCGTCCGGACTCCGAACATAATATTTTTTCCTTCCACTGGGAGTTTTATTGTGTCGCCAAATGATCTAATAAGTAGTTTGCTCAGGTTCTTCAGTACTAGGTGTTTAAGGCTACTCGGGTAGTTTGGCTATTGAGACTTATTAACAAAAATAAAAGAAGTTTATTTTATACAAAGTAAAAATAAAGTGATAGCATAAGAGTCTCCTATTTTATTTAAGCATGTCAATTCAAAAATATATTACACCCAAATATAAAAAATTGGCATATAATGCATATCTTTAGCTCGAGTAGTAAAGATTTCAACTGGATCATCTCGATAAGTGACCTCTTTGGATTTCTCTATCAATTCTCCTCAAAAATTAAATTAGAGAATAAATTCTATCATATGGTTATGCTAATAGGTGGTAGATAACTGATGCTACCTTTCTCGTTAATTTTGGGATATCACTTAATAGAGCTGTAGAAATTGGCTAAAAAAATGGGATCTTAGAAAGCCCAATATTGTCTACTAAAGGAAACAATTAATCAAATATCTGAGTGTAAGTGGAAATTAGTCAAATTGTAACTCTTTGTCATACAAAAAGAGTAGGGTTAATCTAGTTGATTGTTGCAGCAATATCATGAAGCATATTACTTTTTTAAGATGTCTTAAAGGATACAACCAAGATTTCTTGGTGGTTGAGTAAGATTTTTTGGTGCTCATTTTATCGTCGAGTTGTAATGCATCCCCTAATCTAAATCCAACTACCTTCAAATCTTATGCTTTTTGTGTTGTAATGCATCCGCTAACTTGATTCTAACTTTCATTAGGTCATATGCCCAATATTACAATAATAATACATGATTGACCCTCCTATAGAGATTTGATGGCAACATTGTCATTTGAAACTGCTATTTTTAAAACTTTCAAGGAATGGACATCAAAATATGATNTGAAAGTTTAGGTGTCAGATATACAAATACATAAAAATTGTTCATTATACAAATTGGATATCCGCAAAATATCATCAAGAAATTAAAACCTTATTAATATAATTCTATAGATCAAGTTATAAGTACGATAAAAATCATAAAAAATATTAGAAGTCATATAAATATTTTACTATAAATTAAAATGGTAGTAGTTTCAAGAAACCCAAAGTTGATTTTTTAAGCTATGAGGGAAGCCCAAATATTAAATGGGTCTTCTGAGTCTAAGGAATCGAGCCTAACTGTCAAACACTTAAAGTATGGTTGCATGCAGATTATATTCAGTAACGACATACATCCAAGTTATGGCTATAGGACTTGCCTCTCAGAAGGCCTTGGCAAACTCCTCTATCGAGCTCGTCGGTATTCATGTGAGCTTTCCCTCCTAAGCTTGCCAATACTTATCAAGTTTCTTCATTGAGCTCACGAGTATTTATCAAGCTACATCAACAAGTTCGTTGAGCAATATTTCTTTAAGGTTGCTTGCACGACAGGAGAAATCGTGCAGGACGAGCAAACTCTAACCTATCACTATCCATGCCCATCTACGAGTCGCCTAACTCCCATGAACATATCTCATCAATGACAAACCTTAAGAGGCTCCATACAATATGGCCTATAATTTCTTATTTTTTTTATTATTTCTTCTTTTGGTTGTATAAGGGCAAGAATGCTAAGAGTTATATAAATAATTTTAAAATTCTTCTTAATAAATTTTTATAATATGATAGTTATCATCAAAAAGTATAATAGTTATCATAAAAAATCCTTTAATAATTATGTAGACAGTGTATACAACATTAACCTTGAATTAGTTTATTTAACAACTTCACTAAGTAAAGATCAACAAAAATTAATTATGAAGACATTCTGAATAAATATCTAAGATTTTAGTAAAATGTCATATTTAATTCTCATTAAATCAAGATTTTAGCAAAGTCAATAAATTAGAAATCTAATAATTCTTATCTAAATTTGATCAAAAAATTTTATTTCAAAAATTTTCAAAGATAAATTAGAAAATATTTAAGGCATGAATGCAAATTAAACAAACTTAGCAATATAAAACTTAGCAATATAAAAATATTCCTTCATTTTATAATTTTCAATATAAAACTAGCACGCACCTAATATAATTAATTTAATTTTATAGTCTGTACTATTTTTTAAAACTTATATGATTCGATATTAATTTGTAGGTCAATTAAAAAAAAATTTATATATATATATATATATATAAAAGACTACTTTCATAAAATTTATATGCAAGTAAAATAAAGTATATATAATTGAATTTCCGTGTAGGAAGCTACGCTTTTCAGTTTTAAGAAATTATTATTATATTAATATAAGCTTAAGAATGCAATTAAGTAGAGTTTTACGAATCCCAAGAAGGGATCAAATTTTCTTTGAGAAGCTTATCCGAAACTGTTAGAGGGGGCCGAAAAATTACGCGATGAGGAAGATGAGACGGAACTCTAAAACATCTTAAATTTTGTTTTATCTATTTCGCTCCCTTAAACCTTCAAGTATAAGTAAACGTCATTCTCATCANGAAAAATTACGCGATGAGGAAGATGAGACGGAACTCTATAACATCTTAAATTTTGTTTTATCTATTTCGCTCCCTTAAACCTTCAAGTATAAGTAAACGTCATTCTCATCAGACACCTAACCCTAATTCCTCCTTCCCTCACTTTATTAAAGAAGAAGAAAAGATTAGGCCTTTCAATTCCTATTCCCCGCACTCCTCAATGGGTAAGAAGAATAGAATCGTTGTTGCCGAGAAGAATCCGCAGTGTCGGGAAGCACGAGTAACAGCTTGCTGATACAAAATCTGAAAACAATGAATGCTTATCTTGTGAAAAAGGTGGCAAAATGTAAGATCCAGATAAAACAATTGCGCTTACAGCTCTCTGTAATAGCCTCCGAAAATGACATGTTCAATGGCATCCAACGTGATGTTTTCATGTTGGTCATCTTCTCTACCCTTGATGAAGCTGTCACACATACAAGGATGAAGATGGTCTCAGTTGCCGATAGGGAGAGAAATCTGAGGACCAAGATCGAGTCCGCCGCTTCAGGAGTCAATGTAATGGAAGTAGAGCTTCTTGCTCTTGTTACCGAGAAGGAAGGATGTGAAGGTGAAAGTGTTGGTGGGTTTAAAAGAAATCATTAAATCTATGGAGCAAGCGAGTGGGCGNCGAGAAGGATGTGAAGGTGAAAGTGTTGGTGGGTTTAAAAGAAATCATTAAATCTATGGAGCAAGCGAGTGGGCGTGAAAGAAGGTGTAGAAATTGGTTTTCCACTGTTTTATCAGCGACTTTCATGGCTGTCGTTGCCGCTATTTTAACCATTTTTTGCACAAGTTTTAAGAAATAGTTTAGGACATTTNGAGAAATTGGTTTTCCACTGTTTTATCAGCCACTTTCATGGCTTTCGTTGCCGCTATTTTAACCATTTTTTGCACAAGTTTTAAGAAATAGTTTAGGACATTTGCATTTAGTTTGTGTTATTCATGATTATTAATTGTATTGTTTTTATTTTTTATCAATATAGAGAATTTTCTTTTTTCTTTAATTGGAGAAAGTGATATTGATTTAGGTTCTTCTTTTAAATCTTGAAATTATAAAGTTGTCATTTTAATTTAGTCTCGAGAAATTTTTTTTTTTAATAACTCAGGTTAGGTTAGATTAATAAAAATTCAAAAAAAATTATTGGTACTTTCAAATTGATAATAATCGCAAAATTATTTGTCTAATATATTTAGTTTAAATCAATATTTANGAATAACTTAGGTTAGGTTAGATTAATAAAAATTCAAAAAAATTTATTGGTACTTTCAAATTGATAATAATCGCAAAATTATTTGTCTAATATATTTAGTTTAAATCAATATTTATTTTATTTTTCTATGATCTATTTTTATACATTATATACCTAAGAATTGAATATATGATAATAAATCTAGCCACTTCAACATTTTTTTTCAGTCAAAAATTTTTATCAGCTTTAATGGATAACAGCTTTTAACCAAAGATTAGAAGCTCTTTTATAAATTAAATATTTTATTAATTACAAAAAAAATGTTAATTAATATTGGTTTGATTCTTAAAAACCATACTTCACACACGCACACGCACACGGACATATACATATATACAAATGTATGCACGATTTCTCCTTCCAGCTTGTATGTTGCTAGTGTTTTTCTTTCCAAGCAGTATATAAGTATGAAAACATTTTGGATTGCCTTGATTCATTCTTTTACTCTAAACCCTTAGATGCACCCTTAAATTAGATGGNCTAAAAACCATACTTTGCACACGCACACGCACACGGACATATACATATATACAAATGTACGCACGATTTCTCCTTCCAGCTTGTATGTTGCTAGTGTTTTTCTTTCGAAGCAGTATATAAGCATGAAAACATTTTGGATTGCCTTGATTCATTCTTTTACTCTAAACCCTTAGATGCACCCTTAAATTAGATGGATGAATTTTTTTTTTGTTATTATTATTAAATCAATCATCTTAGTGTCTAGACCAATGTATGTCTCTGTTTGTTACTAGTTACTATGCTCTCCTGGGTTGGATTTATTCGTTGTGCCCATATCCTTGCTCCATCTTCAGAATGGTTGATGGTTACTTTAGAATGTTTCAGGGATTCATTTTGAAGTCCTAGTGAGACCTTATTTTTTTTAGGATTTTTTTTTTGTACAAAAGTCTTCAAATTCTATAGATATCATAGTCTTGGTTCTTCCGAGATTTATTCGTTGTGCCCATATCCTTGCTCCATCTTCAGAATGGTTGATGGTTACTTTAGAATGTTTCAGGAATTCATTTTGAAGTCCTAGTGAGACCTTATTTTTTTTAGGATTTTTTTTTTGTACAAAAGTCTTCAAATTCTTTAGATATCATAGTCTTGGTTCTTCCAAAAAAATATTACGTCCGGAGTCCGAAATCAAAGCTACGTCCGGACAAAGAGTGTGATACAACAAAGCGGAGCGGGAGCTCGAACTTTCGCTGTATCACGTTCGTTGTCCGGACTCAGCTCGCATTCAGAATCCAGACGTAATATTTTTTCCTTCCACTGGGAGTTTTATTGTGTCGTCAAAGGATCTAATAAGAATGTGGCTCAGGTTTTTCAGTACTAGGTGTTTAAGGCCACTCGGGTAGTGAGAATGGGCTCTAATTTAGGTAATTTGGCTATTGAGTCTTATTAACAAAAACAAAAGAAGATTTTTTTATACAAATTAAGAAAAAAAAGTGATGGCATCAAAGTCCCCTATTTTATGTAAGCATTTCAGATCATAAATATATTATGCCCAAATATAAAAAATTGGCATATAATGCATACTAGTAGCAGGAGTAGTAAAGATATCAACTAGATTGTCTAGATAAGTGACCTCCTCGGATCTCTGTATCAATTCTCCTCAAAAATTAAATTAACGAATAAATTCTATCATAAGGTTATGTTAATAGGTGGAAGATAATTGATGTTACTTTTCTCGTTAATGTTGGGATATTGAGCTGTAGAAATTGGCTAAAAAAATGGGATCTTAGAAAGCCAATATTGTCTGCTAAAGGAAACATTTAATCAAATATCTGAGTGTAAGTGGATATTAGTCAAATTGTAACTCTTTGTCATACAAGAAGAGTAGGGTTATTGGAGTTGTTTTATGGCATGATGATTGACAATATGAAAGTTGTTCATGTGCTTTTGAATGTATATGATTGAATTAGATTGAGGAGAACGAACAACCCAACGTGTGTCACTCAACAATATCAGGCCAACTACCTAGTGACAACCGTCTTGGAGATTAATAGTTGCCATGAATAAGGTACTTCAGTATAGATACATCGATCAAAGGTAGGATGCTTGTTGGATTACGATGATTTGCCCTCTTCCCAATGAAATAATCCTACCCTAAAACGATGTATCCTTGCATGTAGTTTCCACAGAATGGGTGACCAAATAACGTTTATACAATCGAATGATGATGGGACGGCTAAATGATGATTCGCAACCAACCGAATAAACTCCAAACAACGAAATTGGGCAATCACGAATGTGAAGTACTATTCAAGGAATTTACAGAAGCATAGTGGCAATAAAATCAATTCTGAGGTTGGATTAAATGACATTTAGTTAGAAATGTAAAAATATAATGACTCATTTTGTGAAATAATGTTCCTCTCTTCAATAGGGGATAACCATGTAACTTATGAATCCTATCTAAAAAGTAAAAATAGAATGATGGTTTTTCAACAAGAGATAGAGAACTCTCACTTAAGAGCAAATATCGAGAAGTCAAAACTTTCTTCTTCCTCTTTCTTTCACCCGATAAAAACCCTATACCTTAGACAAGTTCACCAAAAAGGATCCAACATCTTAAAGGGTGTTGTGAGCATGGACTAAAGTCGTCAATAAGACAAGGAGCACGTCAGGGTGAAGTAGCACACCAATGAGAGACTTTCAACATGGAATACGTCTGAGAATTTGTACAACAATAAATCGAGGTGTTCCATGATCAGATGGCTGAGCAAACTGCGGAGTTGGTCAGAATGATGCTCAAGGGACGGGTGCAGCCTCTCCCACAATTTGATCCACCAACACCCCATCCGGCAGTTCAACAAGCGGTTTTGGCCCCGAACCTCCAGTTCAACATGCTACACCGAAAGTCAAATGAAAAGAAGAGTCTCATTTAAGGATAGTGTCAGATCCGCACAAAGGAGAGGACCAACACAAGTGGCGATGGAAATATATTGGCACATGGAGAATGTGTTTGATCGACAAAACATGGAGGCTAAACCACCAAAGAATTTCAAGGATCCCACCTTGGAGTCGTACAAAGGTCGAAATGATTCTGCTGACCATATCAGTTCCTTTGAATTAATTATCTACCATCTTGATATTTTCATCTGATATGACACACCCCTTTATGTTGACCTAGAAGTGGGCATGCTTACTTTTATCCATACATATCCTCAGAAGTTCCAAGAATCCATAAAACCCTCTTGTGTGCGCGTTTGGGAGAATCAGGGTTTAGCACGTTGCACTTGTGCAACAACTTCGGTGGCACTTCTTGCTAAACTGTGTGCTAGGTTGGGGCAAGGATGCTCTGTAGTATTTTTGTTGTTTGGTTATAGTTCTCTACTGGATTGGTTACCCTAATAAACATTGTTTTGTTTGTGCTTTTATGTGTTTACTGAGTTTGGACTCGTGTAATAGTATATTAGATTATTTTTCTTATTGGGAGTCATTCCTAAATATATACACACAAAGGTTTAATAAGGGAGCAACAATGTCATGATTTCATTCCACTCATTCTTGNTTCTTGATATTTTCATCTGATATGACACACCCCTTTATGTTGACCTAGAAGTGGGTATGCTTTCTTTTATCCATACATATCCTCAGAAGTTCCGAGAATCCATAAAACCCTCTCATGTGCGCGTTTGGGAGAATCAGGGTTTAGCACGTTGCACTTGTGCAACAATTTCGGGGGCACTTCTTGCTAAACTGTGTGCTAGGTTGGGGCAAGGATGCTCTGTAGTATTTTTGTTGTTTGGTTATAGTTCTCTACTGGATTGGTTACCCTAATAAACATTGTTTTGTTTGTGCTTTTATGTTTTTACTGAGTTTGGACACGTGTAATAGTATATTAGATTATTTTTCTTATAGGGAGTTATTCCTAAATATATACACACAAAGGTTTAATAAGGGAGCAACAATGTCATGATTTCATTCCACTCATTCTTGCAGGTATTGCTATATGCTTCTCCGGTTAGACATGACTCATATGTGGCATGTTATCCAGTGTTAACATTTTCTGCATGTTGAATCATTTTTTTTATCATGTATTTGATAGAGTGCTAGGATCAATTCTGCATCAAAAATAAGATAAAAGTACATGTTTCAAGGCAGATGACACGTCAAACCATGTGNTCTTTTATCATGTATTTGATAGAGTACTAGGATCAATTCTGCATCAAAAATAAGATAAAAGTACATGTTTCAAGGCAGATGACACGTCAAACCATGTGATACAGACCGGGAGGACTAGCTCGTGCCTCGTACCTTAAGTTTGAATTTATACACTTGTATAGAATTATGACAGAGCTTGTATACGCAAAGTCCGACAAATTTTACTACTTTTCTTGGATATGTTACCAACCCAGCGGTACCGGCCTTTCTAGAGTTATTTAGGCGTGATTTTACTTTTTTATGGCATGATTGGGTGCTTGAAATTATTTAGTTCTTCTTTTAATTTGTGGTATGCCTAAGATTAATTACGAAAAATAATCTAGACNGATTTTACTACTTTTCTTGGATATGTTACCAACCCATCGGTACCGGCCTTTCTAGAGTTATTTAGGCGTGATTTTACTTTTTTATGGCATGATTGAGTGCTTGAAATTATTTAGTTCTTCTTTTAATTTGTGGTATGCCTAAGATTAATTACGAAAAATAATCTAGACTCATTAAAGATCCAAAAATTTTAAACCTTCTATAAAATCTTAATAATAAAAGATCAAGAATAACATTCTAGATTTTTTAAAGCCCACACTTTATTTTTTTCATGGTCTTAGGGCCAGAGTTTAAATGGGTTGCATGCATGACTATACAATCTGTCATAATTAATAGTCCCTTCACGCCATAGAATTGCGGTAGACAATTGCATCATATGCATATACCCGAAGAGAAGTCTCTCAAGTTACAATATCGATGTGCATGTGAACTTGTTGCAAGGAACGAACGGTGATAATAGCGATCAGTGGCAGCCAATAGTGGTGGTTGACAGTGGTCGGTGGTTGTAGACGGCAGCATGGGTGATGCTAGACCTGAACTCCTTCTCAATGCTTCAAGTTCTTTCTTAATCCTTAAATTCTCCTCCTTCAGACTTTGAAACCCTCGTTAATCACCACCACCACCCACGATCCACACTACTTTGAGTGTGTTGTATTTCGTTGCAATTTCTGATCTCCGCTTTGTTATGGCTACAATTTCCTATTTGATTTCAGTAATAATATTTTTTTTTTCCGCATCATTGTTGGTAAACTCCGGTATCACTTTGCTTAGTGATTTATACATATTTTTCACTCNAACCCAAAGAGAAGTCTCTCAAGTTACAATGTCGATGTGCATGTGAACTTGTTGCAAGGAACGAACGGTGACAATAGCGATCGGTGGCAGCCAATAGTGGTGGTTGACAGTGGTCGGCGGTTGTAGACGGCAACATGGGTGATGCTAGACCTGAACTTCTTCTCAATGCTTCAAGTTCTTTCTTAATCCTCAAATTCTCCTCCTTCAGACTTTGAAACCCTCGTTAATCACCACCACCACCCACGATCCACACTACTTTGGGTGTGTTGTATTTCGTTGCAATTTCCGATCTCCGCTTTGTTATGGCTACAATTTCCTATTTGATTTCAGTAATAATATTTTTTTTTCCGCATCATTGTTGGTAAACTCCGGTATCACTTTGCTTAGTGATTTATACATATTTTTCTCTCTCTTTAGTATCCTGATATATTACAAAGATTATTAAAAGCAGAATCCTTAACATAAAAAAATTATTCTCTTAGACTCCTTACGGGTTACTTATATTTCTTCAAATTCTCTTAGACTCCTTACGGGTTAATTATAAACCATTTTTATAACATATTTTTTTATTTTTTATCTTTTCTTGCTCATTATTTCCCCACCACCAACTATTTATAAAGAAAACAAAAAAAATAAAAGATAAAAAAACATAAAGATGCCCATTGTTTCATACTCATTCCACCTCTTCAACCAAGTGTGGTTGTTATGAATGTTNACAGAAAATGCCCATTGTTTCATACTCATTCCACCTCTTCAACCAAGTGTGGTTGTTATGAATGTTATAAAAATGGAATGTTACAGGTTGAGATACGTTTTTAGTGAAACACTATGAGAGGAAATGTATCATTAAAGGTCAAAAAAGCCAAAAATATTGAAAAAGGTAAAAAATATTGTAATAAAGATGAAAACCAAACAATTAAGCGTGCTTTTATGATTGAAGTGTATATTGTAACGTATTAAACCTAGTAAAAAGTGATTCTTGATGATACCAACACGGAGTACAAAATGCAGACAAGAAAGATTTGAGCATTGCTAATACATAAAATTCTTGAGAAATGACAGAAGATCGCAGGCAGTAAGACCATCAAAACATTCTCTAAAAAATATTTAAATATAGAGTGGCAGTGCTAACCGGTTTAGTAAAATTAAATGACAATAAAACTGACAAGCGAGAAGCAAAACCATACCTCAACAAGAGAAGTTCGAATCCTTCTGTCATGGTCTTAGTAAAATTATGCATGGAAAAATAAATTTAACTTTAAAAAATGATAAAATGNACTAACCGGTTTAGTAAAATTAAATGACAATAAAACTGACAAGCGAAAAGCAAAACCATACCTCAACAAGGGAAGTTTGAATCCTTCTGTCATGGTCTTAGTAAAATTATGCATGGAAAAATAAATTTAACTTTAAAAAATGATAAAATGNTGAGAAATATTAAAATATATACATAACGGAATGGCGGAGGCCAAAAAGGATGACGCTTAAAGAATTGAATTTCTTTATTTCGCTCCAAAAACTTAACCTTCCTTCCTAATTCAAGATTCCCCAATTTCATCTATAAATAAACTCCAATTTCAGAGTACTCCTAACCCTAAACCCTCATAACTCACATCAGAAAAGAAGAAAAAATTTAGTTTTTCAATCCCCATCCACTACTCTCCCCAATGGGCAAGAAGGATAAAATCCCGCTCAAGAAGAAGCTAAACTCTGAAGCTTCAGAAAAATCAAGTAAAAGCCGTCTGATGGAGAATCTCAAAACTGTGAATACTTATCTCGTGAAGGAGGCAGCAGAGTGCCGACAAGAGATAAAGCGCCTCCACATCCAGCTCACTTCATTGGTTGCCGATAAAGACATTTTTCACGACATCCAACCTGATGTCTTTGCCCTTGTCGTCTCCTNTGATAAAATCGCCGTCAAGAAGAAGCCAAACTCTGAAGCTTCAGAAAAATCAAGTAAAAACCGTCTGATGGAGAATCTCAAAACTGTGAATACTTGTCTCGTGAAGGAGGCAGCAGAGTGCCGACAAGAGATAAAGTGCCTCCACATCCAGATCACTTCATTGGTTGCCGATAAAGACATTTTTCACGACATCCAACCTGATGTCTTTGCCCTTGTCGTCTCCTCTAGCCTCAGTGAATCAGCCTCTCGCGCAACGGCCAAGATGGCCGCAGCTTCAGACAAAGGGAAAATTTTGAGAAAGAAGATTGAGACGATGGCTATGGAAGTCAATGCTGAGGAAATAGAGCTGTTTGCTCTAGCCAAACAAAAAAATGAGAAGGAGAAAGAGTTGGCAAACTTAAAAGAAAGCATTGGATCTATGGAACAAGCAAACAAGCGAGAAAGACGAAGAATGAATTTGTTCTGCAGTTTTGCCATCGTTGTGCCTTTCATAGCAGTTTTTGGTGCGGTGCTGATGGCTTTTTGCATAATTTTTTAAAAATAATTTGCTGATTAGAACGTGATGTTTTTTCATTAATTGCTAATTTTTATTCTTTATTATCTTTTAGAATTTCTTTATTANTGTGAAAGACGAAGAATGAATTTGTTTTGCAGTTTTGCCATCGTCGTGCCTTTCATAGCTGTTTTTGGTGCGGTGCTGGCTTTTTACATAATTTTTTAAAAATAATTTGTTGATTAGAACGTGATGTTTTTTCATTAATTGCTAATTTTTATTCTTTATTATCTTTTAGAATTTCTTTATTATCATTTATCAATTGAAAGATTTTTTTTTTTATGTGGGAAAGTCATTTATTTTTAAGGCTTCTTTTTCTTTCAAGCAAAAAATTTTTTATTATTGTAATTAATCTAAAAATCATTTATCATTTGCTCCTCAATTATTTCATTATTTTGATCCATATTCTTATCACTTTTTAGATTTTCTTGAGTTGTGTTGGTGGAGATGAATCATAATATATCTCACCAACTAATTTTGTTTGAATCTAATTTTTTTAAATATATTTAAGATAGCATTATTTTTCTTGTGACAAAAAGTTATTTTTTAAATTACATATTTATTAATTACGGGAATAACAAAGCACTTATAAATTATTAAGCTGCATACAAAAGATAATTAGTTTTAAGTTCATCATAAAAACCGTATTTTTAATGTGGTCTGGGAGTTTTATATTTGGATAAAAAAGTTATTTCCTTCAAATTTTAGGTTAAATATGAAAGTTTAGGGATATGATATGCAAATACGTAAAAATTATATGCTACAAGCCTACATATATAAATTTCCCATGATAAAATTGCATTTAAACCCTTTTTTAGATTTTATACAAGTTGGAGATCCACAAAAAAATTTTGCCTCTGATTTGCTCATTTTCCTATTTTTCTTAGTTTTTAAAGTCAAATAAGACTATTTAATATAATAAAAAAAGTTATAGCTTTTAAAATCTTGGACGATATTTAACACATCTCCTGTAATATTATAAGTTCAAGTGATATTAGTTTCAAGAAACTCAAAACACATTTAAAATATTTTCATTTAAGGTTTAATGAGTTATTTTTATTTTCTGACACAATATATTATTTTTTTATTTATATTATTTTAAAAATAACTGTCCAATTTCATAAAAATATTGTGTTAGGACAAAATTTTTATAGCTTTCACATCATTAAATATATTTTATGATGTTAATGCATATAAAATAGTTTTTTTGTCCAATTTATCGCACACTTATTTTTACACAATAATGTTTGATGAATATCATCTTTAACTAATTGTCTCTTGCCTTTCAAAGTGATTAATTATGGTTAATCATTGATCAATTAATATTCATAATTACAATTTATAATTATTTTAAAAATAAAAGTGAATCAAATATTCTGATCAGATTAAGAATATATCAAGAGTAAAAAGAAATTATTAGGTAAAACTAATTTGATATAGATGTTAAACTTTGCTCATATCAAGCGCGGTTGACTAAGATAATATATATAAGCAAAAAATTACAAACGTCATTTATATAACTTCTCCTTTAGAAGCAAATATTTGGTACCAACGTNATTGACTAAGATAATATATGTAGATATATAAGCAAAAAATTACAAACGTCATTTATATAACTTCTCCTTTAGAAGCAAATATTTGGTACCAACGTTTAAAAGGTTGATTTCCTGAGCTATGAAGGAAGCCTAAATATTAAATGGGTCATCTAGGCTGAAAGGATTGAGCTTAATTGTCACACAATTAAAGCTTAGGCAGTAAATATGCAGATTCGGGCTGACTGGATCCTCGGATCCGTCGAAAAGTCACGAGGCGCGCTCTAATTCGACGCCGCCTTCTGAGTCAGCTGCCACGCGTCGCGCTTTATCGCTTCAGAAGCTCATCCGGCTTGATCTCCGCCGTTCATTCGATACAC
>JXCR01148888.1:16358-30501 GCA_002079205.1 Phalaenopsis hybrid cultivar
AGTGAAATGAAGAGATAATATGGATGTGTCAATATTAAAATATAAAATAAATTGTGATGATTTTTCAACTCCGAACTTAATTTACTTTTTGATCTGGCCAATTAAATTGTTAAAATATATTGTGAAACATATAATCCGGGAAATGGAGTATGAGTTCTATAATAGAGTGAGTATCACATTTGATTCCATGAAGGAGAATTTCGTTCATGGAATTAAGTGCAAATAAATAGGAAAATATACTTTGTTGGGTGTAGAATTGAAGATTTTAGCGGGTGACAGACTAAAATCCCCAATTCGGTCTTAGTGTTTAAGAATTAAAACGAGAGTTAGCCTTCAGGTGAAGGGAAGTGGGAGCCAATATCCTTCTAGCCTAGCCATGGATTTGAGGACTAAACTTGGGATTAGCCAATAATTTTCTATAACATTGTATCAGGGTAGAGAATTAAAACTGCTCCTATTTGACATAATACATATTAAAACCATTTATCTCATCTTATTTTACCAAAATCTCATTGTAGTGAGAAAGTTGTTTTTCGCATAAGAAATATTCATCACATAAACTTAGCTTAATAGTTTAGTAGTCACTGTTTAAACTTTATATTTTAGTTTTGTTATTAATTAAATAATTTAGTTTTGATAATATCTTAACATTCGAAATTAGTGACAGTAATTTCGTTTTGACTTTCCGTGAGTTTTCTAGTAAATTTATCATTTCAAATTTAAACATTCCCGTGGGATTGATATTTGGGGCTTAAATAGAAAGTCATTTATTACTTGATAACGATACGTATACTTGCGTAGAATCCCAATATTAATTACTTAAATTTCTAATTCATAAAATATTGCATCATGCTTTTGGCACCGTTGCATAGTGGAGTCAACTATATAATTTTTACACAACTATATTTCACTCGGGATCAAGTTTTAAGTGTTGTTGCCAGGGAAGGTAATGATAAATTAAATAGATTTGATAAATTAGGAAATTTAGAGATAATTAATTAGAAAAAATTAAAAAATTAAAAAAAAATCCAAAAAGAAAATATGTTTTTATTTAAGATTTATTTTTAAGAAAATTTTCTTTGCTTATTATATTTGTTTATGTGAAATATTGGATCTGAAGGTTTAGTACCTTACAATTCAGAATTAGAGCATACTATTAGAAAAATTCGAAAACAATAAAAAGAAATCAAATACTTCAACGAAATGGCGAATAACTTGAATAATCAAATAAACAAAAATTGACAAAGACCTTTAAAAGATTATGTTAATCCGACTTCAACTGAACTTCACTTGACAATTTAAAATCATGATGTTGTTGCTAATTTATTTGAGCTTAAACTTGTTATTATCTAAATGGTACAAAATTATCAGTTTGGAGGAACACCTATTGAAGATCCAAACTTACATCTTGCTAGTTTTCTTGAAATTTGTGTTTCTTTTAAATAAGACGGAGTGTCTAATGATGTTGTTAGTCTTAGATTTTTTCCTTTTTCATTAAGGGATAAAGCCAAGGTTTGGTTAAATTCATTAGCACCTGGATCTATCAGAACTTAGGGAGAACTATCACAAAAATTATTAGCTAAATATTTTCCACCCTTGAAAATTGCTAACCTTAGAAATGATATTAAATCTTTCTGTCAGTTTGAATGGGAATCGATATATGAAGCTTGGGAAAGATTTAAAGATCTTCTTATAAATTGTCCACACTATGCTCTACCAGATTGGTTAATAATTCAAACATTTTATAATGGATTAGTAGGATCACTTAGATATATTATAGATGTTCTGCGGGTGGAGCACTAATGTCAAAACCTTTTGATGAGCATATTTTTTAATTGAAGAAATGACTACTAACAATTTTCAATGGCCCTCTAAAAAGGGTAAATCCTATGAGAGTAGCTAGTATTCATGATTCTGATGTAATGTCTATTTTAGCATCTCAAATTGCTGCAATTTCAAAAAAGATGATCAAATAGGAGTGAACATTTCTCAAATACCCCCAGTATTAGAGGAAAATTCACTAAGACAGATCATTGATACTCAATTATTTTATGAAACTTTAAATGATATAAATAATCTAAATAACAATACCTATTCTAACTTTTATAATCCTGGATGGAAAAATCACCCTAATTTTAGTTGGAATAATTATAACAATTCGGTGAATCCTTCCGGAAATTTGAACAACCAAAGAAATCCTAGTTAATCCTAACTGACAGCGACTTTTTATATACCTAAAAATATAAGAATTTGACAGCACTACTAGAAGATTTAAACCCTCGATAATGACGCCAAAAACTTGATGCAACTTTTAATATGCAAGAATTTATGAACCCAGATTTATATATTTATTAATGATTTGTAAAGTCACATTTCAAATGCAATTATACGTATCGCTCAATAATATAGAGACTCTAGTGGAGTCCCGTTTATCGATCCCACAGGGAAGCGAGAAGAGGTCCTTAGTCATATCCTAGTCTACTAAAATTAGTTCTTAGTTTGGAATGTCAATTAAAATGATGTTTTATCTAGCAACTACTCCTAAATGCAAGTGTTAAATGTAAAGATAGTAACTATAACTAAATGCAAATATTAATTCTAAAGATAACCCTTTTTGGATGAATTGGTTTGGAGAATTTTGAGATATTAAAAACTACTATTCTTATGTAATGAATTGGATAATGTAAAGGAATGAGATGCATTAAATCTTGTATGTGCCAAATAGGAGCAATCTTATTCTTTACCCTTTGGTCCAGGCATAAAGAACATTGACTAATCCTATGCTTGTTTACTGAATCCGTGGCTAGGCTGGGAGAATACCGGCTCTCACTTCGGAGCTCCCACGTTCCCCTCACCTAAGGGCTAACATCATCGATTTAGTACTCAAACAATAGGACCGAATTGGAGATTTTAGTCAGTCACCCTAAAATCTCCAATTCTACGCCCATCAAAGTATATTTCCCTATTTATTTGCATTCAACTCCCATGAACTTATCTATCCATAGAATCTGAATGTGGTTCTACTTTATTGAGAATTACACAGCCCTCTTGGGTCTTAATGTAATTACAACGAATTTTAACACTACAACAGGCCTTTATTGTAATGTAAATAAAGTGCAAGTAAAAACTATCATATAATTAAAACCGCTTCTAACATGCATCACAAATTCCTAAACATGAATTCTACTCATTACAAAAGAAAAGTACACTTCTAACATCAATGACAAAATCCTAAACATGAGTTCTACTCATTACAAAAGAAAAGTAAAATGAAAATAACGGCATAATCTTCTCATGCCATTATTTCCAAACAAGAAGAGAGAGTAAGAGAAACACATCACAAGCCGAAGAAAACACAACGGAAACTTCATTTAACCAAAGCAAATCCACTAGATAAGTGTTTACAATAATAAGATAATGAAGAACACAATACTTAGCTTTTTCCCTTGAAAGAAAGAAGAAAATCTCTCCGAAAAAAACACAACGGAAACTTCATTTAACCAAAGCAAATCCACTAGATAAGTGTTTACAAAACCATACAATATTTAGCTTTTTCCCTTGAAAGAAAGAAGAAAATCTCTCCCACAAAGTCTCCTACCGATAAACTTTATTTAACCAAAGCAAATCCACTAGATAAGTGTTTACAAAACCATAAGATAATGAAGAACACACACTTAGCTTTTTCCTTTAAAAGAAAGAAGAAAATCTCTCCCACAAAGTCTCTCGCTGATCCATGCAATGTCTAATAATAAATTGTGCCACAAGCTCTATAGAGAGTAAAATACACTGTTCGAAACAAGGGTTTAAATCCTGTTATAGGAGATGACCACACAAATACCAGTTTCCTTCTTGATACATATATTATAATCAATGCCTAATAGTTTTAAGTTCAACTTAATGAATATATTTTTGAAATTAAATCTGTTAATTTACAGTCGACGAATCATTTTATAAACTCAAATCGATATAAGGAAATTTACTCAAATTAATTTGTAAAAACAGTAATTTAAACTTGATTCAATTCTAATAAAGTCGGCTATATCGAACCACAGTCATGTTCTAAACTGTCGATGCATGTAACACTAGACCCTATGTTACTGAAGGCAACTAAATTTAGGTGGAACCACTTTCCCTTCGCTTCACATAGAATCCACCATCCAAATACAAATTTTTTAAAAGGGTATCACCTTTTCCTTATTATTACTATGATTGTTTTGAAATTTAGGGTCATGTCCATAATTTTCACTAATAAATAAGATGAGACAATTTGGGCAACATGATTCATTGAACCTCTTGAAAATAATTAATCATTGTAGTTCTTAAAAGATAAAATAAATCGTAAGAGAATCCATTCGTAGCGAAAACCAAGCGTAATACGGAATTGCGTGAAATTTTTAATGTATCGAGTATTAGTAGGTAATAAACTCAAAAANGATAAATAAGATGAGACAATTTGGGCAACATGATTCATTGAACCTCTTGAAAATAATTAATCAATGTAGTTCTTAAAAGATAAAATAAATCGTAAGAGAATCCATTCGTAGCAAAAACCAAGCGTAATACGGAATTGCGTGAAATTTTTAATGTATCGAGTATTAGTAGGTAATAAACTCAAAAAGGTTACAAAAGTATGAGGGAAATTGAAACAAAGCTAAAGGTGAAATGAGGCAGATGGAAAATTTCATGAAATATGGCCAAATTCATGCAGCACAAGAGACGATTGCTTGTCATCATGCTGAATTTAGCGTTTGAACCTCTGATATACCAAAAATATATACATTTTAGACCCATATTTTATACTCATTTTTGGTGATAATGCACTTTAATGGAAGGTATTTTTATGTTTTCTTACAGTTTGTTGAATTTTAGGACTTGAAACAAAAAGGATGAAATTTGGAGAAAAAATGAAGAATTTGAAAATTTGTCCAGCGTCGACGACATCGTTTGACAGAGAGCAGCGAATTAAATTGCGGAACACTGACACCGACGGTGACAATCTCAGTTTAGTCTCTATTTCGAGATGATTTGATGAATTTGGACGCTTTTTTAAGAGTTTTTCGAGGCATCTATTGGAGAAACAACTCTAGGCTTTATTTGGGGCCAAATTTGATCAGAAAGTGACTCTTCCTGACATCTCATCGCCCCAATTTAACCTTCTACGCATCACACATTCTTCCATTTTCATTCCACAACCATTTAGAGTCCATTGTTCTTATAATTTAAAGTTTTGTGGTGAAATTAAGTGTGAACTCTTCTCTAAGAGTGTTGGAGAATGAGAAAAGTGAGAGATTTCTTCTTCCTACATTTCCTAGAAGAGGCTACAAGAGATTTGCTTTGAGAAAAAGTTTCAATAAGTGTTGTTTATTTATTACTGTTGTATGAACTTTCTTTTATATATAAAATTTGTGTTTTATTGTATCTTTCTCATGAAGTCTGCAGTTTTCTTTATCTTTCTTTCTACTCTGAGATATGGTGAAATGAAGAGATAATATGGATGTGCCAATAAAACTTTCTTTTATATATAAAATTTGTGTTTTGTTGTATCTTTCTCATGAAGTCTGAGTAGTTCCCCTTTATTTTATATATGAAATTTGTGTTTTGTTGTGTCTTTCTCATGAAGTCTGAGTAGTTCACTCTAACTTTCTCCCTACTCTAAAATATGGTGAAATGAAGAGATAATATGGATGTGCCAATATTAAAATATAAAATAAATTGTGATACTATGAGATATGATGAAATGAAGAGATAAAATGAATGTGCCATAATTAAAATATAAAATAAATTGTGATGATTTTGAAGTGAAGAGATAATATGGATGTGCCAATATTAAAATATAAAATAAATTGTGATGATTTTTCAACGAAGTTAATTTATCAATATTAAATTATAAAATAAATTGTGATGATTTTTCAACTCTGAACTTAATTTACTTTTTGATCTGGCTAATTGAATTGTATTGTGAAACATATGATCCGGGAAATGGAGTATAAATTCTACAATAGAGTGAGGATCACATTTGATTCCATGAAGGAGAATTTCGTTCATGGAATTAAGTGCAAATAAATAAGTAAATATACTTTGTTGGGTGTAGAATTGGAGAATCTTTAGAAGGACATAATAAAATCTCTAATTCAGTCTTAGTGTTTAAAGATTAAAACGAGCCTTCTTGTGAAGGGAAGTGGGAGTCAGTATCCTTCTAGTCTAGCCATGGATTTGGGGACTAAACCTGGGATTAGCCAATAATTTTCTATAACACTGTATCAGGGTAGATAATTAAAATTGCTCCTATTTGACACAATACATATGAAAACCATTTATCTCATCTTATTTTACCAAAATCTCATTGTAGTGGGAAAGATGTTTTTTCACATAAGAAATTTTCATCACATAAGCATAGCTTAATAGTATTAGTAGTTACTGTTTAAACTTTATATTTTAGTTTTATTATTAATTAAAAAATTTAGTTATGATAATATCTTAACATTCAAAATTAGTGACAGTAATTTAGTTTTGACTTTATGTGAATTTCCTAGTAAATTTATCATTTCAAATTTAAACCTTCCCGTGGGATCGATATTTGAGGCTTAAATAGAAAGTCGTTTATTACTTGATAACGATACGTATACTTGCGTAGATTCCCAACAATAATTACTTAAATTCATAATTCATAAAATATTGCATCATGCTTTTGGCACAGTTGCATAGTGGAGTCAACTATATAATTTTTACACAACTATATTTCACTCGGGATCAAGTTTTACGTGTCGTTGTCGAGGAAGGTAACGATAAATTAAATAGATTTGGTAAATTAGGAAATTTAGAGATAATTAATTAAAATTTTTTAAAAATTAAAAAAATCCAAAAAGAAAATATGTTTTTATTTAAGAGTTATTTTTAAGAAAATTTTCTTTGCTTATTATATTTGTTTATGTGAAATATTGGATCTGAAGGTTTAGTACCTTACGATTCAGAATTAGAGCATAGTATTAGAAAAATTCAAAAACAACAAAAAGAAATAAAATACTTGAACGAAATGGCGAATAACTTAAATAATCAAATAAACAAAAAATTGACAAAGACCTTTAAAAGATTATGTTAATCCGATAGCAGATGAACTTCACTTGACTATTTAAAATCCTGATGTTGCTGCTAATTCATTTGAGCTTAAACTCGGCATTATCCAAACGGTATAAAATAATCAGTTTGGAGGAACACCTATTGAAGATCCAAACTTACATCTTGCTAGTTTTCTTGAAATTTGTGTTTCTTTTAAATATGACGGAGTGTCTAATGATGCTGTTAGGCTTAGATTTTTTCATTTTTCATTAAGGGATAAAGCCAAGTCTTGGTTAAATTTATTAGCAGGATCTATCAGAACTTGGGGAGAACTATCACAAAAATTTTTAGCTAAATATTTTCCACCCTAAAAACTGTTAAGCTTAGAAATGATATTACATCTTTCTGTCTATTTGAAGGGGAATCAATATATGAAGCTTGGGAAAGATTTAAAGATCTTCTTATAAATTGTCCACACTATGCTCTACCAGATTGGTTAATAATTCAAACATTTTATAATGGATTAGTATGATCACTTAGATATATTATAGATGCTGCTGCTGGTGAATCACTAATCTCAAAATCTTTTGATGAAGCATATTCTTTAATTGAAGAAATGACTACTAACAATTTTCAATGGCCCTCTAGTAGATCATAAGAGAGTAGCTAGTATTCATGATTCTGATGTAATTTCTATTTTAACATCTCAAATTGCTGCTATTTCAAAAAAGATGATCAAATAGTAGTGAACTTTTCTCAAATACCCCCAGTATTAGAGGAAAATTCACTAGGACAGATCATTGATACTCAATCATTTTATGAAACTTTAAATGATATAAATAATCAAAATAACAATATCTATTCTAACTTTTATAATCCTGGATGGAAAAATCACCCCAATTTCAGTTGGAATAATTATAACAATTTGGTGAATCCTTCCGGAAATTTGTACAACCAAGGAAATCCTAGTTATCGACCTTATTATCCTCTTGGATTTAACTCTAATCCTAACCCACAAGTTAAAGAAAAGAAGTTAATGATGGAAGAAGTAATGTTAAACATGGGAAATCAAATATAGAATCAAGGGGTTGCTATTAGAAATATTGAAAACCAATTAGAACACATTGCTACTGCACTCAGTAACAAACTTTCTAGAATTCTTTAGAGTACGGTGGAAGTTAATCCAAAATATCAAAAAAAAAGGAGCAAATTAAAGCTATTCAATTACGAAGCGGAAAAGAATTTGAAACAAGGATCCAAAGAGAAACTGAAGTTGATGAAGAGAAGGAAGCAATGGAAAGTGACCCAAAATGAAAATGAACAAACATAAGGTTCTTTAGAAAAACCATTACCTTCGTTTCCTCAAAGACCAAAGCCGAAGAAAGAAGATAACAATTTTTAAAATTTTTGGAAATCCTTAAGAAGTTAACGATAAACATTCCTTTTGTTGAAGCTTTGGAACAGATGCCGAGTTATGTGAAATTTATGAAGGATATACTAAACAAGAAAAGGAAGTTTACAGATCATGAGCCAATACACTCAGTGAAGAGTGTAGTGCTATTATTCAAAAAAAGCTTCTTAAAAAATTAAGAGATCCTGGTAGTTGTTGACCTCACATTTGGTTGAGGTTTAGTTTTTTCCTCTTTAGTAGCCTAGAGTCTAGCTATAGGACTTTCCTGTTGACTATTCATAAAAAACTAGAAAAGGAACCCTCACCATTAGAAATTATACCATCTTCTTTACTCATGTTGACCTCACTTTTGGTTGAGGTCTAGAAATTTCTTTAGTATCCTAGGTCTAGCCATAGGACTTTCNACCGATAAAGATATATGCAGAAGATCATCAGCAATCCTCGTCACAGTACTCTCAGAAATAGAGTAGTCAATCCAGCCGACGACTGTCTCAGGAGGGATCACCCCAAACAGCGGGTAAAAGAATATCCTTATTGGAGCGACAGAAAGTTGTTTATTCCTTCACAAATGAAGTTGTACCTAAGATATTCAAAAGCTTGATGAAGAAATCAGAATTTAAACTGCCTGATCTAAAGAAACCCGAAGAGGTGCATAAGAAGAATGAACCGAATTATTGCCCGTATCACCGGTTGCTTGGGCACACTATTGACAAGTGTTTCGTCTTTAAAGACTGGCTCAAGAAGAACCTTAAGGAAGAAAACATTACAATCCCGAAGGAATATTTGAGAGAACCTGAAAAAAGGTTCCATAAACATGATTTCAGCTGAGTCGATCTCCCCAATTGACCCATATGTCGAAACAGATGGATGGAGTACAACTTGGGATGAACTCAAGAGGGTCCTCAATCGAATACAGGATTCGTGAATAAGCTTCTACAAATACCAAAGAAGGATGAAATGAGGTATGGAACAGATCATCCAAGAAGATACTGAACAAGCTACAGTCTGCATCAAACCAAGCCTCCATTCAGAGTCCGCAGCATACCGAGCCCAAGTTGAACATTTCACCAGAAAATCCGTCATCGTCCAGGATAAAGAACAAGAAAAAGAAGAGCGCCACTGCTAAAAGCATGGGGGGTAGGATAGGGGCTGCCGCTACTAGATTGGTTGTCTCGGATTTGGGGAAGAAAGTCCTTGAACCCTTGACTTTGTATGATTATCTTTTTGTCCATCCAGGGTCTTATGAATATAATGGTTGTGATTTCGGCTACATTTTGACTATTTCTGGTAATAACGTGACTGAATGTAACCAAGCTGGTTGCGATCTCGATCCCCAAAATGATCCTCAAATCGTACTTCAGTCCGATGAGCTTGTTGTCAAGTCTAAAGATGACATCAACGATATCGCTTACGATAACACCGATAACGAAGAGCCAACTCTCGAGCGTTATGGTGCACCGCTGGCCATCAACTTAGATCTCACCGACGAAGAGGAAAAGACACCAGAAGATTCAACAATGATATCTCAAGAGGAANTAACCAGAGGCTTCATCCCTAAGCTCTTTGGGACCTAACGAAGGTGTGAAGAATCTCTGATTGAGGCTAAACCTCTCGGAGCAAAGGTATAACCTCACTTACTTTCCCGAGCCTTCGCGAGCTCTCCATCTACAATGGCTTGATTTCATAGCATGTTTACCATATAGATGTATTCATCTCTTCAAGACGAACAATTTAAAAAAATAATCATCAAAATCCATTAGGAAATGAGAGAGATATTAAGGTTTTAAATTGGACGGTTCTCGGTTAAGCCTATCAGGAACGATGAACGGATGTCGTCCATTCTCGCGTGTATTGAATGGACGGCGGAGATCAAGCCGGATGATTTTCTGAAGCGATACAGCGGGCCGCGTGGTAGCTGAGTCAGAAGGCAGCGTCGAATAAGAGCGCGCCGCGTGGATTTTCGACGGATCCGATGATCCAGTCAGTCCGCGGTTTGAATAAATAAATAGGATATTTAATAAATTCAGAACATAGCTCCTAAACTTCAAAAATCTATATCTTTGTATAGGAAATTCATAAAAATAAAATAAAAATACCCTCTTGCTCAGTGAACAGAGGAGAATCATGTGGAATATTTTCACATTAATTTGATGCATAAATTATTTTTAAAAAATGAATTAAGGTTAGGGTTTTTCAATTCTCCATTCATGTTGGATTATGACCTTCACCCCAAATTTTTATATGTTGTAGCCTCTATCTAGATGCACAATTTGAGCATATTTTCAAAGACATAGAAGATCTTTAGATAGAGATCTTAATTTTCTAAGTTTTTAGGCATTTTCTATTCAAATAATTGTAGAAAATTTTATGTGGCTTAGAAAATTCTAAAAAAATCTACTTATGTTTCCTATGGCTAGAGTAGTCTTAGGAAATAATTTCATGAATTTTAAGAATCAAAACATAAGTGTTTTGAGTAAACCCTAATTTGTTTAAAACATTCAATTTGGAGAATATAAAGATCAAAATCCATTGATTTTTCTTCTCCTCTATGGCTTATGAATCAGAGAATTCACCATAAAAATTTCAAAGGATTTTGGGATCATTTGCAATTTTAAATTGATTTTTAAAGATCATCATCAAATTTAACATTTAAATAATTTTTAAAATCAGAGCTCCTCCATAACAGGTTACAGTCATCAAGTAGAAACTTTGACTAACAACCTCGGATATGTCAACCATTCTTAATACATTTCATATGACTTGTCCATCAAAATTTAATGCTATCGAGCAGATACTCTAGCTGTACAACCTAGAATGGGTCTCACATCCTTTATGGATTCTCTTTTTTACTCTGCTCCAACACAGGTTAACTTCAAATGCCAGTACCATTCTTTTGCTGCTACAGATCAGGCTTTTGATGAAGTTATTTCTTTTATGACTACTGAAAAAGGGGATTGGAAAATAAAGAATTGAGTTAAAATGAAATTTTCACTTCTTATGTTAAAGGTAGTATCTAAGGCTTGAAATTATTTTACTTCTGGGAGGATAATTCCAACGAATCATCATATAGAAGTAATTAAGGATAGAGCCATATGAACTTTTATATTCAACAAGTGATGGATATAAATGTAGGCTCTATCTTTTATATGAACACTCGATCTATTGCTCTAGGAGAGACCACTAGTGGATTGGCACACCCTGCTCTGATTTACACACTTTGTGAGCATGCAGTAGTTGATTTCAGACCTGATGAGGAGAGGATTGATCCTCAGAGACCGATTGGACCTGCCAACATCAAATCTTATGAGTCCCATGTTGATTGGAGATCTGGAAGACAAGTCAGGGATATTTCTTCTACTTCTAGAACCCCTAGAGTGCCTACTTCAAGTGACTCCAGCAACAGGGAGTTGTTGGACGACATGATGATTCAACAAGGAGATATTTGAGGATGGATCATAACATGCAGAATATGAAGGATAGAAATGCTCACACTGATGATCTGATTTGCCAAAAATTTGAATATGATGCTGCTTATAATGATGCTTGTTGACCTCAATTTTGGTTGATGTTTAGGTTTTTTTTCCTCTTTAGTAGCCTAGGGTCTAGCCATAGGACTTTTCCTATTGACTATTACTAGAAAACTAGACATGGAACCCTCACCATTAAAAATTATAAACTCTTCTCCACTTAACTTGAAGTTCCACATATTGCTCTCAACCTTTAAATACTTAGTAGGTGGGCTCACTATGGGGGAAACTCAAGATGAGTCACCCTTAGAATTGTAGGACCGTAAGGTTGACCTTGGGTGTTGATCTGGAGCTAAGGAACTCACTACACTTATTTGCACCCATAATCACTCACAACCCTGAACTCAAATTTCTAGCACGGATCCCTTGATCTTTTGGGATACTCATGTAGATGGCCCCCTAAACCTACTAGCCCTCGGGCTATGGTTTGGCTAGGACCACTATGTAGAGGTCCCAAAATGGGGTTTCCATTGGTCCATGGCTTATTGGTGATGATTGGTACCTCAACTCTACAAAAATACCCATATTGTCCTTTTACCCCAAAAACACCCCCAAATTACCAAAATACCCCTCCATAGCTCAAAATCCCAAAAATTCTAAAAATTCTCATAAAATCCAAATAAATTCAAAATATTCCTAATTTAATTTGTCTTAACTACCACATGACCCAATTTGGCCAATTTGACCATCTTTAATTAAAATTCCCAGATTGCCCTTTAAAGACTCAAATTTCCCCAAATCCAACTGAAATGTCCATCAATTTGATCACAATCGAGCCCAATTCCAATCCTAAACTCAAATTAATTTTTGATATGACCAAAATAAACCAAATTCAAGCTCAATTTGTCCATGATTTCAACCCAATTTTGATTTGAGTCAAAATCCCAATTTTGACCATATGACCTAATTTCACCAAATTGAAACCATGGCCTTGTCAATTGGCCACAATTATTGTTGAAAAATCTTTATGACATTCCTATACATCAAAATCAACCATAAATTGGCATTGGTGAAGTTTAAATCCATTTGATTTTGGCTTAAATCCAAAATTCCCTTAGCCCCAAATTCGCTAAGTCCCCAAATTTCACCCAATTGATTGCCTTAACCTCCAAATTGGAATCCAATTCCTGTTGGAAACTCTTCATGAGGTCCCTATTGACCATTTAAGACAATCAATTTGGACTTAGCCCAAGAATAATCCAACCTAGACCCAAGCTTAGCCCAACATGACCAAATTGATTAAAGTTCAAAATTCCCTCAAATTGACCCTCCAATTGGACTCAAAACCACTTTCATCCTTCGCCAAAGTTGTTCCTTATGATCATATACACCAAATAAAACAAATATTTTGTCCAATTGACATGGCTAAACTAGCCCAAACCCAAGTTTTGGTCATTTGCACCCACTTGGACCCATGCACTAAATGTGACCTAACCACCCTAAAGCCACCAAATTAACTCCACCACAGTCATTAGTTAAACTTAGTGACCATTCCAAACACCATGAAATCACCTAAATCAAGCCATGGACCAAAGGTCCCCCAAATTAAGGNTTCATCTTGACCCCAAATTTTTATATGTTGTAGCCTCTGTCTAGATGCACAATTTGAGCATTTTTCCAAAGACATAGGAGATCTCTAGACAGAGATCTTAATTTCCTAAGTTTTTAAGCATTTTTTGTTCAAATAATTATAGAAAATTGCATGTAGCTTATAAAATTCTACAAATATTTACATGAGTTCCCTCTGGCTAGAGTAGTCTTAGAAAATAATTTTATAATTTTTAAAAATCAAAACATCATTAATTTAAGCAAACCCTAATTAGCTTAAATTATTTACTTTGGAGAATATAAAGATCAAAATCATTTGATTTTTGTTCACCACTGTGATTTATAAGTCAGAGAATTCACCATAAAAATTTTAAAAGATTTTGAGATTATTTTATATTTTTAATTGATTTTTAAAGATCATAATCAAAGTTAATACTTAAATAATTTTTAAAAAATCATTAAACTTAGTTTTTTGAGTTCTCTGATATTAGGGGGATTTAATAAAAATAAAAATATATTTAAAATAAAAACTTAATTTTTAAAATTATTTTTAATTATTTTAATAATTAAAAATAATAAAAAAAAATCATAAAATATTAAA